>PVHY01004413.1:0-94395 GCA_004024945.1 Uropsilus gracilis | reverse complement strand
AATTTATGATTTTTTTGGTAAATTAGTACCTTTGAAAGTAAACAATTTATACAATATATCTGCAACTTCAAAATAAAGCTAATAATGCACATATTCTAGAATTTTTCACACAAAAAATGTAGAAATGGACACTGAAACAACTTTGAATGTGATTATTTAAAACATATCAATAAAATTAAAAATATATATACAGTAAAAATCAAGTATTTATTTCAAAATTTACAGACCAGTAAATATATGTTTTCAAGGTAGTGACTTTGTTTTAAAAATAATCTATGTTCATGATTTAATAAATTTTAAAAATCAAAAATGTTCAGAATTAAAAATCAGTTCATTATTCCAAAGCCTGCTATCCAAAAATACACAGTCTAATCTCCGTGCAAAGGGAATGAATAGAAGAATGGATGAGTACATCTATAGACAAATGAAATTTTTAGTTGTAGATTAATCATATAAATGGCATGCTTTAAATTAAAGCATTAATTATAATTTTTTTGCATTTAGCACTAAGAAATACTGAAGTAGCAATTTAATTTAGAAAAACATGTTCTACTATAAGTCTTCCCACAGTCTTGGATATTTCATCTTATATTTCCAAATATATATTTTTCAATTACAGAATTCATTACTTAGAAATACTAGTTATCCTTAAGTCAGACATATTTGTCCTTTTCAACCACCATCTTCCTACTAACTCACTTCATCTTTGCATGTTCCTTTATAGTGATTGCTGGATTTACTTTAAGCCAGTCATTGCGTTTTTGGTACAATTTATTCTATCTTATACTGGTCTTCATTTTTATATTAGTTTGTAATATTTGGCTTCACTTTACTTCTTTAGCACTGTTGTCTCTTGTCTCTATGCTGCTGTCCATGTTTCATTTCATTATTTATAGTTTTAAGTAGTGTTTATTAAAGTCAAGTATTTAACCTACAAAAACACTAATGGTATAATTCAATCTAATGAATTTTGAACCTTTTTTTGCTTGTTACAATTAAGCTATGTGTCAAATTTTACAACTCCTTAACAAAGGTTGATTTTGGAAGTCCTTGTGCCCTTACCTATAGTAGTGGTAACACACCTGCAGGAGATTATATTCTAAAGATGTTTCCCTCATCTTCTTATTGTTTTTTGTTTTGTTGTTTTCTCTTTATAGTCATTTTCTTCAACACAATCCGTGCTATAGTCTGTGTCTTTCCTACCTGATGGCTCCTAATGAATTGTGTTTCTTTTCTTTTTTTTCACTTTTAAAATAGTGGCTTTGATTCTCTTTTCCTGAATTTTCTTTTTTTAATTTCACATCACTCACTGTGTTTCTTTGTGTTGGGTAACAATGTTTCTCTGCATTCCTTTCTTCCCAGATAAAATATATCCTAATATCCCTTAAATCTTTATTTTTAGCTACCTGCTAATTAAAAATATTGGAATTTCACCAACTACTTTAGAGCATATCTTTGCAACCTAAACTGTATATTTGTTTTGAATTCCTATATGTGACTTTTAAAAAATACATGTTTCTATTTCTAGCCAAATCTTTTCAAGACTATTCATATAGCATAATTATGTTATATTTGACAATATTTCTTCAAATTTTTAAAAAATATTACCTGCTTCTAATTGTATCTTCTCTCATTTTCATGAGTACTTAGAAATAAATAATTATTTTAGGTAAGATGGCTATCTTTACAATTCCACCAATCCACAAGCAGGGAGTTTCTTTCTATTTCCTTGTGTCTTCTCATATTTCTTTTAACAGTGTTTTAGTGTTTTCATTTTATAGACTTTCACCATCTTTTTAAAATTTACTCTATGGTATGTTATTCTTTTTTATGCAATTGTAAGTGGGATAATTTTCTTGATTATCTCTTCATTTTGATGTCTTTCATATCCCTCTCTTGCCTAATTGCTCTGGCATCCAAAAATGACTTCCAAAACTCGGTGGAATAATAGAAATAAAAGTAAAGATTCATCTCTTATGCCAGATCTTAGTGGAAAAGCATTAAATTTTCACCATTGAGAATGATGTTAGTTGTGAATTTTTCATATATGGTCTTTATTGTGCTAAAGTATGTTTTGTGTATCCTTAGGTTTTTGAGGATTTTTGCCAGAAATGGATGTTGAGTGATATAAAATGCTTTCCAGATTCTATTGATACAATCATATGATTTTTATCTTTCTTTTTTAGTGATATAATGAATTATCATGACTTCAAAGTGACCTTATTGAAAGCCACACACAAATTCAGTATAATCCCTATCAAAATTTCAATGACATTCTTCAAAGACATAGAATAAATATTACCGATTTTCACTCAGCACCATAAAAAAGAGACTGAATAGTCAAATTAAAAAGAGGAATAATGACAGAATCATACCCCAGACTTTAAGCTACAGATATCACAGAATTACAATAACCAAAAACTATAGTACCAAAGTAAAAACAGAAATAATTGAGACCCCAGAAATAAATCCACACCTATGTAGCTGCCATTACAAGGGAACTGAGATATATATATTGCTATAGAGAAGTTTCTTCAAGAATTGATGTTTAAACACGGGACAATCACATGCAAAAGAGTATCATTAGACTATGATTGAAAATTGCACAAAAAATAATAAAACACATGCATGTAAGATCTGATATTATAAGACACATAGAGGAAAATATAGGCAAAACACTCCATGACCTTGGCAGCAAAGGTTTTTGTGGGTTTATCTCCAAAAACAAAGGAAACAATAAACATCATAAACAAATGGAACTACATAAAACCAAAAATCTGGAGAGCAAGAGAAACTGCCACTGAAACAAAAATACACCCAACAAAATGGAAGAAAATATTTGTACACCGTATATCTCACAAGATACCTATATTGAAAACCTACAAAGGAATTGTGCAGCTCAATAAAAATAAAACATAACCTCAATCTGAAAATGGACTGAAGAGTTAATTAGGCACTTCTTCAGAGAAGATACATGGAAGCAGTTTGAGCCAGCTCCAACTGGTTTGAGTCAGTCCGCACTGGCTTGAGTCAGCATGAACTGGTTTGAGTCTGTCATAAACAGTTTGAACCGGCTAGAACGGTTCAGTCAGAACTGCATTGAACCAGTTTGAGTGAGCTTGAAGAGTTCGTAGCCACTCAGAACCGTTATGAAGTGACTGAAATGACTATGAACTGGTTTGAGCTGGCTCCAGGTGGTCTGAGCCAGTCAGGAAAGACAGATGATCTAAATGCACATGAACAATGCTCATGTTGGCAAGGATGTGAAAAAAAATAGAACTCTCTAACCTTTTACACACTGATGGAAATACAGATTGGTCCAGCCCTTTTGGAAAATAATGTGGTGTTTCCTCAAAATATTAAAAATGCACCTACCATTTTACTCAGTGATTCCACCTTAGGTATCAACACAATGAATGCAAAAGTAATTCACTTTGAATTAATTCAAATGAATATTAGCACCTTATGTCCCACAATATTATTTATAATAGCCAAAGTATGGAAACAACCTAAGAGCCCAAAACAGATGAGTGGAACAGAAAGGTGTGGTATATATGCAAAATAGAATATGACTAAACCTTAGAAATCTGACCCTACAACTGAGTTTATCTGAGGGGTAGGGGGTTGCAGAAAGGAGGAGAAAAGAGGCCAAAGTAGGGGGGGTGGGAGGGGGAAGTACAATGGACTCTGCTGGAGGACCATCAGTGCTTTGGTGGTAGGTATGATATAGAAATAGCAACCAAAGGGGGTGATGCCTTTTAAAGACAAACAAGCTGTAAACCAATGCTTCCTCACTAAAAATTTGATTAATTAAAAATATTTTTTTAGTTTTATTTATCTATAATAACATAGAGGAAAGTCATTGTGAGATTAACAAGACAGATACAATGATTCAACTTTTCTTCTGACACTGTCATTACACATAAGCTAATGGAACTTATCTACAGGAAATATAGTTACAGATGAAGGTAGATATGCACATATAGCAATGAATATAAATGGAGGTATGGCTTATGTATAGAAAAATACAAAGGAGTGGGATATGTGTTTCCTAAGTTACTTTTAAGATTATACCTAAAGAGCATATGAGTACAAAGTACATATTCCACTCGTAGTCTCCAGTCTCCTATGACATCACTTGAAAATCAGAAGTCAAAGAATGTGGCTTCAATATTGACACAAAAATAATGATGGGGAAAAAATATTATGCAATAGGGTATATGCAATTGCATTGACAGAAAAATGATCTGGAATCAAAGATACCAAATAATTCAATCAGATTGTTATTTTTTAAATAAATACAGTTATTTTTTGTCATTCTGCTTGGATATATATGTAAAGACAATACCTGTAAACACTGCTGTTTCTATCATGCAGTGAATGAAATTTGATAATTAGTGTTATGTACTTAAGACTGTGAGTTTTTCATCTTCTTATAAGTGAAGGTGGAAATATATAAATATAATTTAAAAGTAGGTCATAGTGAGTTTTCTCCTTTTGGATCTTACAGCTTTTAATTACAGTTGTGAACATAAAATTGCATTGCCCATTTATCTTTTAAAAATTAAATACAATGAATATTCAGAAAAAATGAAAAAAGACACTTTTATTTACTTTCTTTGTTATGCACTGTCTTTCATATTTCCTTATAAAGGATCAAATTATATGTATATTTCAGTGAATACATTCCTGGATTTAGTATCTTGAAACTATGTTCCCAAATAGAAAATTACCTTTGAAAAATTGCTTCTCCAGATGTTTCTTTGTGCCAAGTTAAAGCAATATAGATTTCTAGAATTACACATTAAGCATTTTACTTTGCACCAGCTCATTTTATTCTCTTATTTTATGTTACATATATTTCTGATTATACTTTAAGCAAAATAAGTGGAATAAATTTTAAATTTTTGATCAAATAATAACTTGATTGACTTTGCATTTGATCAAATTTTTTTTCAAAGGCTTACTCTGATAAGTCTGTGAATGTAGTACTGAAGTTTAATGTTTAAAGACACAAATGCCCAATAAAGATAAGTACAGTACAATGTAGATATAATTCAAAAGTAACTTGACAAGCATGATATGAAAATTGCTGCCAATGAAGACCAATATTTAAAAAAAAAACTTCTTTTTTATTAATTAAGTTGCAGCACACTTTACAATAACCAAAGTTTTTTTAAAAGCACTTATTTTTTAAAAGCACTTATCAATTGGGGTTGCTTCATGAGAAGATATGCTTTTAGTAAGCTCTGATTATTGATAGATTTTGATAGCAATAATGAGGAAGGATTCCAAGGGATTTACAAACTAATCTTCTAAGGAGCTATATTCCTGAAGACAGTCTTGCAGCAGTTTAAGTATCAAGTTTAACACATTCTCAAAATAAATGAATCCTCTGAAGACTATTTTCTCTTAGCAGCTGCTATATTAAATACTGTCGAAACATTGCTTAAAAATCAGTTTGACTACCAGAATTTAGAACTTAATTTTGAAATTTACTACTTTCAATTTATATAACTGTTGTCATTTATTCATTTACTCATTTATTCATGAAATAATTCTTGAGAGTTAAGTATATGCAAGACATATTTCTAGATGCTGGAGATACAGCTTTAATAAATATGTGCCCTGGGCAATACTATCCCTACTGGCTTCTGGATCTGGTCAATTTAGGTTGTCTTCCTGTTCTCTTTTTATTTCTGAGCTCTCATTTCTCTTTCCTTGAATAAACTTGCCTCTATTGCAATCAATCAATAAATGCACGCCCTTATATAGATTGAATAATCTTATATTAAGAATTAGAAGGAAATAGATGTTATACAATAGAAAGAAGTGTTATCTATCAGTAAAATGAAACAGACTGCTGAAAACAAGTAGCAATCAACAAGTTGAAACAGATAGCAAAGAAACTTTCCTCAGGTTACATTTTAAGCTCTGACTTGAAGGTAATTAGGGAGTAAGCTAAGTAGACACCTTGGGGACTATCATTCTATGCAAAGGGTGTATATACTTCTCTAAGAGAGAGACTGTATGTATTTTCTTAAGAAACAGCAAGAGGGTCCAGTGTCTCTGGTCCAAAGGAAGTTGAAGGTTGGAGGACAAGTAGAAAAAGATCACAGCAGAGATGTAATTTGCATAATGAGACACCACCACCCCTCAATCTTTCCCTAGGAACATGGTTTTACCTTAAGGAATCCTTTCATTTGACAATGGTTTTGCCCTACTCTATCTCTAAGGGTAAAAGATCTTCCAATTTCTTCTCTGCTTGTTAGACAAGAGGCAGTCAGATTCATGACTCACTTGATAAAGTCAATTATACATTTAAAATTGTTTGTGTTTATGTTATTTAACATGAGTAATGACCTAACATGTGATGGATAACTGAAGGTGGGTAGGAAAAATTTTGTGGAATGACCCTTAAATCTATGAGATCTGATACTATCTCTAGGTAGATACTGTCAAAATTTATGAGTAGGACACCTAGATAGTGTCCAGAAATTCAGAGAATAGCTTAGTGTGGGGGAAAAAATCCCTAAAGATTTGGTAAGCAGATGACAGTATTCTGAATGCTTGTGTAACTATACACAGGGGGGATAAAGCATCTTTTTTTTTTCCCACCAGCTTAACTACCTAGAAGAAGAGAAGTTAAATGCCTATGGTTAATTTTATACTTACTTCTTTGGGTGAAAATATGAGATCTGGGCCAAGAAATACAAGTGCAAAATTTGGGGACTGTACAGTCTGGTATTCTTTTACTTACATTACATAACAATTTCTGCCATGAAACTATATCTCCTGCTCTTCTGATAACTCACTCAAACATCAGTAGGTTTTCTAGTGAAGTTTTTTATGTTAGTTTCCTATTTAAGATTTTTAAGTGCTGGTTGTTTTGACAAGGTCTATTTTTATATGATATGGCTTTTTTAATAATTAGATATAAATAACCATATTCTAGTACTTACTGATATGTGGGCATACATCTATCTTTTCACCTTCCTTCCATTTTTAGACAATATCTTATTATGATATGCTCTATTTTTGTACAGTATTTCACACTTGCAAATACTCTAAGTTGTACTATTTCACTTCCTTTGTACATAGTTCACCTAGTGGCACAAGTATGTTATCACTTGATGTGGTATAAGTATGATATCACTGGATCTCTAGCCACAAGTACAGAAGCCCCTGTATTTAACAAATCAAGATCACTTATTAAAACTATTATTGGTACAGATACTCACAAAATATATCATTGATATGGAGAAATCTAATAAATAGTGTCCTCTGATTTAGCTGTATGCAAATATTTGCAGTCTCAAACTATTCATTTAAAAAATCTATTTGAAAATCTATTAAGCATTTTTTGACCAGCTAGAGACAGTAGATCTGAAATTGACATTAATGGGTAAAGTATTCTAAGACCCTAGAAAAAACAAAGGAAAAGAAGCTATCTACACTTCTGTTTGAAGCTTGCTTTTACAAACAGAACCTAGTAGGTAATCAGTAAATGATTCAACCTGAACATAGGCTGACTAACCTTGAGCTGAGTGTAAGTCAACCAAAAAAGTTGAGGTAGTTACCCACAGGCAAGGAGCCCAACAATAGAAATTTAATATTCCAATTATCTAAGGGAAAAAGTCTTTTCATTCATACTTATCCATGCCTGGACTGCCCTGTAATAAACTAATGAACTTCAACCCACTTCACATCTCTTTGCTCCCTCCTAACACATTTCTCAGAAAAAAAAGTTGACTCCACAGAGCAACATAAATCCTTCCCCCTACTTAGATGAGGAGACAAATTTGAGTTTTTTCCTTTTTCTTTTTTGCTCTAAATCTAAAAATAACCTCTTTTCAAACCTGGTGTCACAACATTGGCCTCTATGCACCTTGGATGGTGAGCCCTGTTGCTTCATGTTAGAGCCATAAACAGTGGCATCTAGGTAAGTGCCTCACAATTGGTTTTCTGGGAGAAAAAAGTACTCATTTGAAGTATTACAGGTCTCCACAGTCTAAATATTTTCAGTATGATGGATTTGAAGCTATCAACTTGGAATTCACTTAATGCCAAGTGTAAGAAAGATGTCTGTAGTCATCTATGGGAACCTGGTTCAAGATCTGGCCCCAGGACACCGTGGAAAATGGCCAGGAGAAACCATCCAAGAAATAACCTTGCCAAAACTCTACAAAAGAGCATAGCCATGTAATAAAAGGAAACTGTGGGAAATTATATAAACATTTCAAAAAAGAAATGATGAAATTCTTTATCTGACGTTCTAATTTAGAAACAGGTGGAGAGTATCTCATAATCCTTTGCTTAAATTCTTTTTCTAATTTCTAACACATTGCTAACTCGGCACAACCTAAGGGTTATTCTTTTCACTTGGACAATCCATCCACTTTCAAATTGCTTTTTCTCATGCAGGAGTTTCTTATTTTTATTTCCACCTAAATATAGAGAGTTATAAATGAACAC
Source organism: Uropsilus gracilis (assembly GCA_004024945.1). Classification (NCBI taxonomy): domain Eukaryota; kingdom Metazoa; phylum Chordata; class Mammalia; order Eulipotyphla; family Talpidae; genus Uropsilus; species Uropsilus gracilis. The sequence goes on along the minus strand of PVHY01004413.1, from coordinate 85,920 downwards.
TTCACTGTTTGTCATTGAGTTCTATAAACTAGTCCACTACTAGGAAAGATAGGGGACAAATGTTTGAGATAGCTTCTACTTGGTATTTAGTTAGAATAATCACCGAAAATATTTCTTGACAAAAAAACCTATTGCAAAACCTTATAAAGACTGAACTACCTCCAAGTCTTTTCTACCTAAAAGCAGCTGCCAATTTTCAAAAAGCATCAGCAACATAACTCGATGGTCTTCCTATTTTCTGTGGCAGAAGAGGAACCATAATATTTATCCTGTCTAACATGACCCAGTTTGATTCATCTGTTTCCCTGCCTAAATCACTTTCTAAAATTCTCTGTAGAATTTACTGCTACCTTAGATTCACATTGAATTATACATAAGAATATTTTCGCTCCACATGTCTTCTTAGTGCTAAGTAAGACTCAATAAAATGTTTAGCAGTGTATTCTCTAAGTTTAATGGTTAGCCAATTTTATTTTAGCTATCCTATACATTTTTATTCATTCTACTTAAAGATGGGGGGTTATTTGGGTTTTCTTTTCATGGCTTCCTTGATTGTAGTTATTTAAAATAAATGATTACACAGTTGAATCTCCTCAAACAAGAAAAATACACTATCTTTTCACATTGTAGACTGTTCTTGTCTAAAAAACATACAATATATTTTTAAATTTAGTATCTGCCACTACACATTATCAGAGATGAGTGCCTGTGCATGACCAAGTTTTCATATCCTATTTGGTATGCTGATAATTCAGATTGTCTGCTTTATCATCACTTTAACTTGTCCAGGCCACCGAAGATCAATGGGATCTTGAAATTAACTGTAGGTAGCTATTCAAAAAGAATATTGCTGTAGATGTAAAAATGTGCATGTGGTTATGAAAAAGAAAAGTCAATTTCACTGTATTATATCATGCATATGTCTCTTAAAATTGTTTCATCAATATATGATATGTGGCAAAAGTAAGTAAACTAAACAAGGAGCATTCTCCCTTTCTCTAGTTTCTGTCATTTCATATTAGTTTTAATGAAAATACTTTGATTCAGTACATCCTGTGGAGAATAGGGAAAATATTTCCCTGTAGGTCCTTCTATTCATTGGTTATTAAAGAGACACTGAATAGAAGCATCTTTTCTAAGTCATTGATTTCACTATTATTATACTTCAGTAAGTGGATTTATAAGGCAGTGGTTTCAGCTATGCAGTTTTGAGGGAGTGGGGGTTGCTAGATGAAAGATTTAATTATTTATTGGGAAAGAGAAAGAGAATTTTTTATAGTTGGTTACAGGAAAATGTCTTAATAGAATATTATTTCTTTCTGAGATGCCAATGAACATGAAAAATATGTCATATAAAATAATATCTTAATCTTGTAAGAAATATTCTGTGATAATTCTTAGATAAATCAGATCAAAGAGTTTGTATTTGATCCATATGAGATAAAAAATTATAAATCAGCAAGCTAATTTAAAATCCATATAACTTTGGGATGGTTAACAAAAATTAGCATTACCCAATGGATACAGAGAGAATTGCAACACAATAATACAATAGAGTGAAAAATAGATAAAATTTCATTTGAATGTAGGAAAGGGTCCCAAAAAAGCTTTGTATGACACCTATTCAATAATTACTCCAACCTGAACTTCCTAAAGTCTATATTAATGAATTTGGTAGCTTGTTGGTAACTAGAAAAATCAACAATAATATAAGTTGCAAACAAAATGCTACATTGTTAATAAATAAAGAATATGAGGTTTTTTGGTGTTTTTTTTAATCAAGGAAAATCTTTGTGATGATCAAGAGAAGGTTTATAAATTAAAGCATCTTCAAGAACAACCTATTATTAATAATAAAAGTCTTAGAAATGTTAGGAATACTTGTATTGTTAGGAATTGTATTGTTAGGAATACAAGTATATTAACTGGCTTCACAAAGTTCAGGTATATTTTAACTATTTTAGAGGCAAGAGAATTACATTTTTAATAAATTATTTCAATTCCTTTGTGGAACTACATGGTTTAAAGGAGGAAGATTAACATGAGCATGGGAAACTCTTACTCTACTCTTCATATGTTGAAAATTTCTTTCAAGTATGCCATCTTTTTTCTTCAAGGCAAACTGGAGAATTGATACAGAATCGATAAATAATCAGTTTACAGAATTGATAAATAATCAAATGCTATGACACCATCTTTTTAAATTCCAAGTTCTTTTTTTTAAAAAGTAACTCTGGTCTGTAACATTAAATAGTTTTCAGATGTAAAAACTCTTACATCAGCATCTGCATACACTTTATGACAACTGATGCTAAATACTAAGATTCCATCGTCATCAGTTACGGGATCCACCCTCTTTTCCAACTATCCCTTTTCTCACTTCCTTTCCTCGCTTCCCTTATGGTGACCACTATCTCATTATTTTGTTCTTATAGTCTCAGAGTTTGCTTTTGTTTTCTTTGGTTTAATTTGTTTATCCCCCTATATCTGCATATGAGTAAAAGAAGATGGCACTTATCTTTCTAATTCATTGAGCTAAGAACATCCATGTTGCTGGGTTTCATCTTTTCACAGATGAGCACGATGCCATTGCATATTTACAAAATATCTTAATCCACTCATCTATTGGTGAGCACATATGTTGTCTCCAGCACTTTACAGTTGCAAATAATGGTGTGATGAACACGGGGTTTACATATCACTTTCCAACAGCTTTTTTGCATTCTTCAGATGATACCCAGAAGTGAGATGGCTACATCTACAGAATTTGCATCTTTTCACTAAGATGCTCATTTCTACTGGAAGTGGGAGTGTATCTGTTTGTGTGTGTGTGTTTTATTCCATTTATCTTTTATTTTGCATATGTACTCATCACAAATCTGATGTTTATTTATTCATTTGGTTAGAAAATACAAGCTCCCTAAAAGAGGTTTTAAGATCATATATTGTCATCATTTGGACAATAAGTCAAAATTATGTTCTACAATCAATGTTCATCAGAAATCTGAATGTACTAGCAAATAGATAATAATGAAACAGTGCCATATTCTTTATTCATTGCAGCTTGAAGAAGTTAGGGAAAACTTAGGCTTCACGCATTTTTTGGTATTCCAATCAATATGCTCCAATTGCAGCAACATTCCTCCTTTTCCTTCTCCAAGCATTCATTTATAGATGCACCAGCAGTTTGTTCATTAAATACAACCATGTCTCAAGATTCAGTTGCAATAAGTGATCATCAGGGGCTAGATTTCAGAAAATGTTCCATAAATTAGAGGTGTTCTATTCTCATTTTATCTTCTCTAGAATTTTATATGAAATGGGATGCAAATTGGATTACTGCAACCTGACACCTCATTAAGATGACAATAAGAGTTGTGTGAGTCGTGAGTGGTACAATAATGGCTTAGCAGTTGGAAAAAAAATTTTTTTTGACAATGTGTTAGCATCTCATCAAAATCCCCAAATCCTGGGTGGTAGTGAAAATTTTGAATAGCCTGGAAATCATTTGTGGTTAGTCTTACATTCAAAACAAAATGTGTGAGTAAAATGCCTCTCATGAATTCATTTCCAGGAAAGGAATGCAAAAGGGATAGAGTCACATATGGTATAGTCACATATGGTAAGTGCTTGCTGCTTTGATTCAGCCTCCTGCGAAAACATATGTAACTGATTGACACAGCAGAGTGTACACAAGGGGTGGCCAAGAGAGAAGGAGGACTTGTTCATATGCTAATAGCATTACACATTAGCAGCTACAGAGTTGGGATTTCTCCTTACACAGCCAGATTAAGGTACACAGATTTCTGACTTTTTGTCTGCTGGAGGTCAGGAGAGAAGCAAAGCAAAGCAGTCAGCCTTATTTTGGCAGGGGAGACTAGAGGCAGAAATAGAAAATAAGTGAGGAAACTCTGCAAGGAAAATGGTCATTAACTATGTTGAATTTATGCCTAGTAAAATGAACATTTTATTAGCCTCTCATATTTCAAAATTTGATGAGATGTACACATAATTATTGTACTGCAATAAACACAGAATATTAAAATGGGACTTGGAGGCTATCTACACATTTAGAAAATTAGCTATTGATGGAAAATATTTACAATTGAAAAGCAAACAAAACTAAAATTTGTTTTTCCTCTATTTTCCAATTCCTTTAAAAAGTTTTTGAATTGCACAATCAATTTCAGCTCCTCCCTCCAATGTTATGGAGTTATTTCCTTTAGAGTTCATTTATCATCTCACAGTCTTCACTGCTATTCCCAATTCCTACCAGAAATGCAGTAGCACAATAACTGCCATCTTTTCTTGAATCTTAGCAATTTGCCTCACAGTCTTGTAAGTATTTGTAATCAGGAGATGTGCTATATTAATAAACTGAGCTTCATTTAATGAATATTGATTTCTATCCATCTTCATGCATGTTAACTCTGCAGCACTCTTAAATTTGTGAGACAAATATGAGTATACTTCCAGACAGTTCAAACACGGGTTGGTAGGTCTGAATGGATAAGCGGATCCTCTGGAAAATGTAATATCTGATTCTGCTGACCCTGTTGAAAAGAACTTACTTACTTCATGCTATCAACAACATATTAGACATTTCTTCTTTCATTTTTCTGTCAAAGGTGCCTGACATATTTTCATTGGTTAGCACCTACTGTTGGACACGAGCACTGTCATTTTCTTTGATCAAAATACATCCATGATGAATTTCAGCATTTAAGTATTTTAAAACTGCACTGGCCAAATCACCCAGACTTTAATATTGACACCAATAGCTATTAATATTTTCATGGTCCTTTTTGATTATGCATCGAAATTAAATACCAGCAAATATGGCAGATAGAATTGGTCAGCAGTATATTTGCACAACCAAAGTCATAGTACATAACAGTGAACTAAGACAAGCTATTAGCTCTCAAACCTGAGCTTGGCAAACTTTCATTAGTTCCTTTACTTATTTTGCTTGAAGACAGAATAACAGCATCTCATGCATAAGAGAAAAGAAAAATGATTGATCAACATCTTCAAAAACCCAAATGTTGGCTTTGTTTTTTGGCTTATACATTTCATTTTTACTGTGCAACAAACTATTCCAAATACTGATTCAATATGACAGGTACTCATTTCCTTACAATTTGATGGTTGAGCAATTAGGGTTCAACTCAACTGAGATGGTGTAATTCTCCTCCAAGCACTGACAGGGCTCAACATCATAGGTGGTCAACTATCAATAGACACCCACGTGTCTGGTGGTGGAGAACCTGCCAGCAAGGATAGTGAAGTAAATGCCTTCTGGTACTTACTGACTTACATGCCACATCCAGGCTTGCTTACAAGAGGTGCACAGAGGATCTCAAGTATAGCAGAAGAGGGAAGTTGGCTATGGACAAGCTCTGTTTTAGCCTCTTTCTATGTCATGTTTGGTAATAGCTCATTGCCCAAAGTCAGTCCATAAGGTTAAGCCCAGATTCACAGACTGGAGAAAGAGAGTCCATCATTTACTCAGAAGAGCTCCAAGTGACACTGGAAAAGGTGTTTATACTGATGCAAAAATATTTACCATTTTTGCAAGTGAATGCACTCAAGTTCTATATTATTAATGGTAGTGATGAGTTAGAGTGAGATTTGGGTTTCAGTGTCATCAATACAACCTTGAAGAAATTCCCTAATTAACCTCTTTGTGTTAAAATTATTTCATATATTAAAAGATAGCTTTTTAGGATCTTGCCCAAGGGAACATGCAAGGATTAAATAAGGTAAATCTTGTGGTGTTTTGAAGAGTAGTTGGCACATAGGGAGAGTTCAATAATTGTTAGTTATTATAATCTTAACAATAAAAACAGTTGACATGTGTTATCCTTGAAGGTTGGGATGTGCCTTCCATCCATGGAATCTAGTCCTCTCTATGTGCTCACATTGCCCTTACCTGTATCATGCCCAACATCTCTTATTTTTCATAATGGAATCTTTTGTTAATAGTATATTTAAAACATGGAGTTGTGTTTTTTTTCACAGGAATTCCCCTATTTCAAACTCTGGGTGACCTGTTACTATGCTTTGAGCACATCAAATTAGAAACACAATTAGAAACACACCTGTTTCTAATTTAGAATATTCACACTTGCTCTCTTCTCTTTCTAGAATTCCTTTATCCTATTCTTTTCTAGAATTCCTTTATCCTATTCCTTTATCCTAACCTAGATGGTTAGCTCCATCTCATTATTCAGATCTCATTTCAAATATCACTTCCTCACAGAGGATTTCTCTGATTATCAAGCCTAAAAGAATTCCTCCTCATGCATTACATCCTCTCATTATCGTTTGACTGGTTTTATATATACTATGTTGCTTGCATTACTCTCTAAAATGTTCATTGTCATCTTCTACTTGGCTTTAAGTGCCATTAGTGCGTGAACCATGTCTATTGTTTTATCAGTATCCTTAACACCTAGAAAAGTGCTCTGTACATAAGAGGTTTTCAATAAACATTCACTAAAATTACTGAGTGCATGCTCTATTTTTATGAACCCTACAATCCCTGACATCATATTTATATGAGTTGGCTCTTAAAAGATATCTGTTCAATAAGGGAGACAAAATATATTCAGCTTGTCTGTTTACTGGCATTTTGGGGAGGTCACCTAGTTATAGTAGAGGGCTTTTTATTCAAAACAGGGAGCTAAGGCATCAAGCTAGAAATGATGTTAGGACCCAAGGAAACTTGTATTGTACAGAACAAAAGTAATGGATATGCTTGAAAGTCGTAATTCAGTTAGGTCTCTATTATCTGTGCTAATGAAGAGGAGCAATGAAGCAGATGATCCATAACAAGAGATAATGAAAAACTATTTGCATTTAGCTCTGGGATGCATTACCCAGAGTCCCTAACTTGTAAACAGGTTATGTTGCAAAAGGTCATTTGTAAATAGGTTATTTTGGACTGAGGATACATTTTCTCCAAGAAATAATGTAGCTGATTTATAGTGCTAACAATATTTAGAAACTAAAAGTCAGTTAAAACATGCTTTATACCATTTTGGTAGAAAAAAAAATCTTCCTGTTTCCAAACACAGCAATCTGAATCTGTCCTCACCAGCCATAGACCTGCTTCCTCCCATCCCATGCACAGAGAGTAAAAAATTCTCCATCCCACCATCAGCCTCAACACAGTCTCCAGTAGCTCCTCCAAACAATAGAGGGGTGGTGGGTGGATTTGAGAGGGAATATTTGGACTCTATAAGAAAAGAAAAGACAATTATAAGGTAACACCACAAAATGAATGAGTTCACTGGGCGCAGACAGCCTCCAGAAAGTCAGATGCCCAGCCTACTTGGGGAGAGAATGAGAAGGTTATAACAACTACCTTGTCATTACTCAATGAGTCATTGTGGAGACTCCCTGAAAACTTCTAGACTACAAACAGAGTGTATTGGAGTTTTGTGAAGAACCTATACAAAAGAAAACTTAAACAAAAATGGTATAGCCATCATAATAAGAACATACAATAATACAAATCATCCTCACCAGAGAAACAGACACCTAATGTGAAATATAGACACAAGTATTATTGAACAAATGAGCTAGAGTGACATACAATATTTTAGTAACATAATATCAAGTGCTAAGATATATCCGAAATCTATGCATAATGAGTCTATGTATAAAGTTAAAAAAATTATTGTAGATAGGTGGACAGAGAGACCACCTCTCTAGCTAAAGGAAATGATGAATTTGGAGAATTTGGAAATCTAGATGACAGCTGTTTTAGGAGTCTATGATTAAATGCTAGTAATTGTCAAGTCTTTGCCCTGGTTTTCGTTTTTATTCCCATAAATATAAATGTCTTCTAATAGCTTTTAATTTATTATTCTATTTGCTACATACTAAACTTATAAATGCATTCATTTTTCCTGGCTTATTGCTGTTGTTCCAAATGTAAAAAAAACAATGAACCTTAAATAGCATGGTCCTGATGTATACCACTGATTAGATAAAGCTTAAGCCATGTATAGAGAAGGTTAGAGAACTAGTTTCAAACATATCTGGGAGATGAGCATTTCGGAAATGGAAGGTGGGCAGTAACCACTGCAAGGTTCCCAAGGTCAAACTTTTTTGGCATTTTAAGAAAAACAAAAGAAAACCAACATGACTTGAGTGGAGTAAGCAAAGCAGGTATTAGCAGGAGTTGAAATCAGGGAAATAGAAAGTCTGGTATGTGGTATTTTGTACATCATTGTAACATCTCTGTCTTGAATTCTCTCTCTCTCTCTGTGTATGTAAAAGATATATGTGTTTGTGTGTGTGAGAGAAAGAGAGAAATAGAGTGAGAGAGAGAATAACAAATGAGGTCTATGCTCTCACTTAAGTGAGAAAGGGATTACTCTGGAGAGAGGATTGAGGAGACTGTTGGCAAGTGAGAGCAAAGGTGGGAGTAGACTAGAGTCCATTAAGAAGCTGTTATACAACCTGATGGAGAAATTATGGTGACCTGGAACATAATAAGAGCAACAAAGATATTGAAGGTGGTCAGACTCTAAGAATGGGATGCAGACTTCAACAACTGGAAAAATGGGCCCATCTGCTGAGATGAAAGACAAAAAGAGATGAGCCTTGGAAGGAGAGGATCAAAAATTCTGTCTGGACACATTCAAGTTAGTATTTGTATGAGAGATTGACTTGATCTTTAAAAAATAGGCAACAGGAGATGAGTCTGGAGTTTGATAAAAGGCTTAAGAAATAAAATTGGAAATTTGATCTCTACAGATGATATAAAACCTTGGATTTGGGTTAAATCATTACACACTCATCTGTCTTTCCCATTTATTTTTGGAAATTAAGAGAAAGTTGTGCATTTATATCCATTGTTCAGGTTTGGAAACTGATTTCACTATGAATTTTAATTTCACTGAGCATGTTTACCCTCTCCCATTTATGTGTCAAAAGTTAGAACATATAGAAAGGTTCTGTACCAGTTCTGGTCAGAATGAACAAAATACTTCATCTAGAGTTTTTAAAACAATTCATGTATGCAGTTTATTTATTTCATTCTATGACTTATTTAGTTTTTCAAAATCCAAGTCTCAATGCCTCCTGTTCTCTGAACACCATCAATAAGTCACCCGGAAAAATATATAAAAGTTTATATTTAGAACACACTCTGTTATCTGTTATTTTATTGTCTAATTCAAATTCCTTCCTCACTGGGTAGTGAATTGCTTCATCTCTATTTAGAGTTGTAATTTGAACTCTAGAAAGAAACAAATCCTTCAAAGCCATTAGGGTGTTGACACATAATCTTACCGTGAAGAAGGCAGGCAGCACAGCCAACTGACTCTCTCCTATTTACTTAGTTTATAGACACTGTTAGTCTCAGAGAACTGCCAAAGATTTTATAGAGGAGACCTCCCTGTACTAAACTTATATCCTACACACAGTTTCCACCAGCATTAAATATGTTTTGGCTCCCCTCATATACATGAAACTATACGAAAAGAGAAAACTTCAAAAAAGAGATAAAATAAGAGTTTGCGCAAACAATCTGCAAAATTTCTGGCTAGTAAATATACCGTTAAGATTCTTTTTGTTTCAAATTTCTAAAGGTTCCTTTGGTTTAATAATATGATTTTTGCATTGAGCATTTTCTGTCAGTAGATGCCCAAGCTACTGTTCAGTTATGCCAGTATTTGACCTATTTTTGTCCTAGAGTATTTTTAGGATTTGAGCTGTTTTTAAGACACTAAAACAATCTTTGATCTTTAACATTCTAATTTGATCTGCTGCAAAATACGCTTTTAAAGTCATTTGTTGAAGTAATGTTGGTAAGCAAATTTTAAAGAAACTTGCCTAGGATTTGAATTACTTTGTGAGGCATGTTCACAATCCAAATCTTTAAAATTCAATGATAATAGCAATAATAATAGGGGCATGTCATAATATTTAATATTAGACTATCATATAATAAAATTGATTGTCCAGACTATTATTATTTCTGCTTATCTTTTCTAAATGTGGATTTAATATTAATTTCTTTACTTCATTCTATCCCCATACAATCTGTGAGCTTTCATGAACTCAATGCTACTAGTCATATGTTGGGGATTTGCAAAGAAAACTGGAACAACAATCTGGTGAAATGAATGGACCTAACTGGTAAAGAAGACTTAGGCCTTCTGTCAGTAGAAAGTAGGTATGTTTAATAGTAGGAGAATAAATACAAAAGATTGACTTGCAGTTGGTAAATTACATATTTAAATTTATTATCTATACCATCTTGAGTGTTTCACATCTTGGATTCTCTTTATTTAAATATACAGTTAAAAATTTCAAATGTTCTCCATAGATGAATGTAGTCAGGGCTGGCTAGATTAGGAGGCAAAAATAGAAGTCAGGAAACAGAATTCAATGTGGAACTGGAGGTAGATGAAGCTAGTGGAGATATATATGAGGGCATCACAACAGATGATGATCCACCATGTTAATCAGGTGTCTCAGATCAGTACAGCCAAGAGGATATCACTATGTTGGAAATTGTCATCCAAAGTCAAGGATCTGACAGCAGAACAGAAGGCCAAGGTCTTAACACCACATCTTTGACTGTGCAGGTGCTTTTGAGAATGATTTGGTACAAAGCTGATTCTGAGCAAAATAAAGACATGATTCCAACTGGAACCAGCAATGAGTAAACCTGCAAATAAAGTTTCAAGGGGGTACCTATTTACTATTCATTAGCTAAAATATGAAAGACATGTCTCATTTTAGTTGTATAGTGGTAGGAATGTAGGAAGGAACTCTTGGAGATGGTGTGTGGGACTAATTCTAACACAGTACTCTACTTTTGAAAAAATTACCTTTGAATTTTTCTGTCAGTACAAATTTTATCATATTGGAACCATTTTCTTCTTTTCAAATATACAAGTTACAAAATTCTACCAGACATCTAAAATGTACACAAAAGGTACTCAATTTATATTATGAATAGTTTATATTATAATGAATACATATAAAAGGATTCCTAATTGGAAAAGTATCTTCTGTACTTCTCTTTCTCTCTGCCTGTATTCTTTTCCAGATATCTTCATGTGTGTCAAGGCCACCAGATAATTTCATAAGTGTTTTCTCAAGAACACTATTGACCATCCTATTGAAAACTGCAATACCCATTCCCATCTGGCACTCCAGATTTGGTGGTTTCCCACTCCCTTATTAGTCTTCATATAACTTATCATTATAAAAATACAATGCACTTATTCATCTATTGTCCATCTTCTACCTCACTAAAATGAAAACTCTGTGAGACCTTTCGTTTATTGTGGTATCCTCAGAAACTAGAATAGCCCTAACTAGATTACAGTGTATATTCTGATAAAGAGAATCATTTAACATGAAATCATATACCACAAGAAAGTAGCAGTGTCACAGAACCTGACCAGTCTAAGTGGGGCTCAAGGGCCAACATATCATTGCTTTCTAGAAACTCATAGCCTACTTCCAGAGGTGTGGAATCAGAGTGTGCACTTTGATAAACCTCCAGTGAGCTAGTCAGTAAAGTTTGGTGAGCAGGTGTAAGTACTTACTCAATGAATATTTTCTGAATCTAAATGCAATATACTAACAGCTGTGGACTAGCACAATGTAAATAATTATGGTCTTTCAAAATTAATACAGTTTGGATTAATGAGCAAAGAAAATCAATGATGGGAGAGAGCATTGGGCTTTGTTTAACATTTGACTACATATTACTTTAATTCACCTGTAAGGTCACATACCAGTAGAACTATTTTTCAGGCCATAATCCCTGATGTAGACCCAAAGGAGACTTGAAGAAAACAAGCAAGGGCATATTAATAAAATGAACAATGATCATTTCCCTTAATTACTGAAGATGGTCACCTATCAGTGAGTCAATGGACCTAACAGAAAATGTTTTAAAAGAATTAAAGTGATTAAACAGAGGATTAAAATGTTGAATGGACAAATGCATATGATTTCATCTCTTCAGCCCTCAGTACCCAGGGGTTATCATTAATTCCTGTACCTATAAAAAGCACAGCAGCAGAAACATATTTCTAAAATAAATAAATGTTTTCTTTTTAACCCTTCTCCTACTTGGACTGGAGCCAATTATCTCTCTGCTTAGTGATTGCTCCCTAAAGTAGTAAGGACAAAAACTCATCTCTGATAACATGGATGGACCTATAATAAGGAATCAGCCTACTAGAAATAACTCAGAAAGAAACAGAGAAATACTGGATGATCTCACCTATATGCAGGATATAGGGAAAACAAAGGAAAAGAAAAAGTTAAAACTAACAAACTGACAGAAGAACTAAAGTAGCAGTGTCACAGAACCTGGGAAGGGGTAGGGAAGGGGTAGGAGGGTGAAAGTGGGGAGGGATGATCACAAGAGATTAAGATAGTGTTACTAACAAAATGACAAAAAGATACATGGTCATCCTGTGTACTGTTTAAAAGCATCCATAATCTCATCTTTCTGATGCTAGCAGCACCTCCCATTCCTCCATACCCATCCCATTGTATGAAGTGAAAATTCCTACAAAATGCCTAGTATGGTGCAAAACCACCACTGCTTGACAATCACTGGTGAAATAATTTGTCAAGAACAGAAAACATGTCAACATGGATAGTTGTAGGAAGCAGAAAGAAATAGTTGCCCTGGGAATCTTCCAGTAAGAAACTGGGCAGAAGAGAGCAGAGCTCTTTCCAGTACATGTAAGGCTAGTCTCTCTCTACATCCAATAATACTCTGCATATTAACAAAGGAACATAAAGAGTTTGAAAACAGTCATATATAATCCTAGTCCTAGATATTTACAAAATTTTATTTTTACATTTGTACATTTTCATCATTTCCATTTTTCTCTCAAAATATGTTAAGCATTTTTCATGAACTTAAAAAATCACCAATATCATAAATGCACATTATGCTAATTTATGTTTAATCTTAATGTTGATTTAATTCCAGTGATGAAGTGGGTTAGAGAGAAAAAGGGTAAATGAGTTCAAAAAGTCTAAGTCTTGTTCTTAGTTATGCCATTGGGACTAATCTTCATGTTGTATGTTTATATTATTTTAAATTAAAAAAGTCTTTCCCCTAAAAATGCCTACTTAGTCTTAATGAGAAAATTATACAAGTGATCCATGTATATGCTATAAAAGAATAGTAATGTACAATAAATTAAAAACTATTCAATGGACATTCCAACCTAGAATTTCCTGACCTTACCTGTAGGAAAACTGCAAATAATTTTTTACTAATTAGCAATAAATTTCAAAAACAAGAAATATCAGCTAAATAAGTTCTAAGCTCTGAGTTAAAAATATGATCACATTTTTGAATAAAGGAAGTACTGATATCACAACAATTTTATGTATTTTCAAATGACAACTAAATGATTTGTCAAAAATCTGTTTATTTGAGGACTCTTGCTGTAAGAATTTTAAATATAGATGTGACCAAATTTTACAGCCAAATTTTACAAAATTATGAAGTCTGTGCTTCATAATTTTATGCCATTTTCAAGTGCCAAAGAAGTTTTGTGATAATAGTCACTCATAGTAAATACCATCATTTAAAAAAAAAATAAAACAGTGAAATAACAGTACTTATGTAATGAGTTGAGTAGAACTCTTCATCTTGAAGTGTGCCTTCTTCCAACCACACTGCTACTTTTTCTAGATAAATGCCAAAATGTCACTGGAACTTTGTAGAGTAATTACTCCTGGGATGAGATTTCAGAAAACCTATACTTTCTAACCTGTTGCTCTCTGGGTCTTCCTTCATCATAGCCAGATAAACTCTAAAGTTAAGAGTAGACAGCATTGTTGATCTGTCAAAAATGATTCTCCCCAATTTCTTATTAACTAAACCACATTTTCATTTAGATACTATCATTTTCTGTACTGCATACAGTGTAGGCTGGTCCCAACCACAGGCCATCATTTGGTTTCTAAGTGTTGCCAGCAATCAGTGAAGCTCTCAGCACCATTGCCAGTTATTGGTTGGGGTTCAATATAGGATGCAATGCTGGCCACTGAAATATGAGGATGTCTGATGTGAAGCTTCTGATTTCTCTTTTTAGAAGGATACAAAAGAACATGCAGTCTCTTTTTCTCAAGCATTACATACCAATTCTCTTCCCCCTGCTCCCAACATGTAGGACCATTCTCCCTTGAAGAATCAAGGATGCCAGGACAGAATATGAAATATGCAATTGTTACTGTTGACTCCAGAGAGCAGCTTTTCAACAACAGCGCCAGGAACACCTGGAACAGAGCTTCCTAGACTCATCACAGATCTCAGTTCTCTTCCCACTGAAACGGAAGTCAAGGCCACACCTTAGGCTTCCACTGCAAGAACTCATGCGAAGGGAGCATCCCTGAGACAAACTTTCTGTCATACCAAAAGGGAGTATAGGTGATTATTTTGATTTTAAAGAAGCAAAAAAGGAGACCTGAGCATATTTACATCCTAGGTGTTTTGGACAGACCATATGATAGCTTTTAAGACTACCTTCCATTTTCAATCAAGTCCTCTTTTCTTCAGAATATCCCTCTCATTTAAACCATTGAAGACATCAAGGTGCAGAAAAATCAAAAATTCAGTCAAGAATGTACTGCAAGTACCTGGTACTACCATGGGTGTGTATCTCTATGTTCATTCAACTCTAGAGAGCTTCCACTTTTATCATGCAACCAGTCAGCCAAGGAGATCCACTTGGTTTGGAAGAGTCATCATCTCAAATGGGAAAGATTTGTGCTGTAAATTGAAAGATCAGTGAGTGAAGATATATGTTGTATAAGCAAACAACATGTACCCAAGACACTGATTATATATATATATATAATATATATATATATATATATATATATAATATATATATATATCTTCAAGGGATGAAAACAATTCTGGAAGACTGAAAGAAGATGCTTCATTCATCACCCTCTCTGATTTGATTATCTTGACACAAGCATACAGCTACTTCTGAGAGGCACCCAACCAACTTCATAATTTTCTGGGAGCTGTTCTAACTTCTAAATGAGTCACTCCAATTTAAACAGCAATCCTACATACCTTTTTATACACTAAGTTAAGCTCTTTATTCTTTGCTGGGAGTGTGTCAGCAATCATTTAGATCACTCAAATATAAGATTTGCTGATGCGAGCAAATTCAAAGCTGGTTAATTGCATCAAATTTTTAAGTGAAAAGCATCTTCTTTACAACCCTCAAATATAATCAAGGAGGGGGTAAGGAAAATCTGAATGCTCTTTTTTTGCAGTTCTTTGGTGACAAAACTGCTGACCTGGTAGTTCTTTCATCAACTCATGCTGAACCCAAAATGAAGAAAATAAAATACAAATTTTGAATCTTTATGTAAACATCCAGATGACATATTCTGCAAGGAAGGCAGTTTTGAATAATAAAAACTTTTGTACAGACTCACATTTCATCATGTACAAAAGCTTACTTCAAACATTATGCAAAGGGAGATTGAATGTTCTCTTCCAGATGTAGCAAATTGTTTTGGATGACCTAGCCCTGAAATCTGCTATGATCAGTAAGTGGAAAATGACTTTTCATTACTTTTTTAGGCTTTTCTTCCCAAGAAATCAAATCTACCTAATGTATTTATTAATTATTACACTATATATTTTTCTGCCCATGCTAAAATTAAATAGGAACATATTTTTTCATAAATGAAAAATAAAAAAAACTAATGGATCCACTTAAAGTACTAATAATGGACTTTTTAAAAAATGTGAATTTATACAGTCTTTGAAACTCAAATACCCTCCTTCAAATTGAGGGTAAACATAATCAAATTTTAAACTTCTTCCAGTGTCTTTATGATCCATTATTTTGATACTTTCTCATTCTTCATATTAGTACCATGAAAATTATCTTTCTTGAGAGTTAGTAATCTTTTCTTTCATTTTAGTGTCACTCTAGAATTTTTTTGAAATGGTTCTTCATTCTCTCACTACAATTCATCCCTTTTCATTCAATCCTCATTAAGGTATACTCTAACTTTCAGATCCACCACCTCATTGAAATTGATCTAGTTAAAGCTATTGAAGTGGTCCAAACTTTTCATTGCAAAATGAATTTTCTGTCTCTGGTTTCTAGCCTAATTTTATAATAATACTGTTCTGCTGGAATTTATTGTGAATTCTGTGAATACTTGTGGAATTTTTTTATTCTTTAACCAGTCATTCACACACATACACACACACACTGGTTTATTAAATGGCTGCTCTATCAGCTGCTAGACTAGGGAGCAAAGAAAAATGCCATAAAGAATAGTCCCAACTATTTCAGAGTATAAGTGAAAAATTAACAACAAGTAATTAAAGTGTGATGGTATATGGACTATAAAAACAGAATGTGCAAAGTTCATTGAGAGCAAACCAATTTATTTGTTTTAGTATTCTAGTTTATCTCCATGTTTCATTCATTTGTACATCTTCAATATACTTTTAATCACATAAAGAAGTTAATATCTTTACTTTAAGAAGTTAATATCTTTACTTAATATCTATATTAAGTTGTTAATATCTTTACTTTCTGCCCATCACACACCCTTGACCTTTAAATATGTATTTACAGTTATTTTGTATTATTACCAATAAATATTGTGGTAGAAATCTTAGAGTAGACATATCATCCCTAATTCTTGAAAAGAGAAATATAACTCCATCAAATTAGAAATAAGGAAAGATTTTCTACTGTATGAAAGCAAGTCCTATAAGAAATATAAAACTTAATCTAAATGGAATATATCCATTAAAATAATGAACAAACTGCTAGTATGCACAATTAATGGTCATTTTAAATATCTCTGGATACCCTAAAAATTCCAAAAGAAAAATGGAAAAGGGACAAATTAAATATGAAAAGATAAAATCCAAGAGTCCATTGAAAATCTAGAGAAAAATGGGAAATCAGCAATAAACTTAATTCAAAATCAAAATACAGATGTTACACATCATATCCCCCCCAAAAAAGTATTAGTAAATTACAATTAAAAGAGTAGAAACAAAATGTTAAAGAATAATCTTTAAAAAAACATGCTAATCTCATCATTATTTTTCATTGTTACTTATTTATGTCAAATAGCATGTGAGCAACTTCATGGAATTGCATTTTAGTTATGGATTAGATTGCTCAATATGGTGAACATGTCAACTCTCCCTAAATTAAACTATAAATTAAATGAAGCTATAATCTTGTCTGAATGTGACAAAATGAATCCAAAAATTTTTAAGAGTATAAAATTTATTCCGGTTGATAATTTAGGCCATAGACAAGTACATAAAAATTCCATAAAAGGGAATTTTTATGGAATTTTGTATGTAGGGGGGGTAAGGGGGAATGAAAATGGGAGGGAGTGGTCAGGGAGGGAAGGTGGTGGGTGATCCCCAGGGAATACAAAGATATACAAACAAACACATATACAAACAAATAAATAAATTAAGAAAAAAAAAAGGAATCAGTACAATTTCTACTCTGGGCAGCTGTCCTGCCTGCCTGGCACTATGCAGATGGCTCTCCTTTTCTTTCTCCATTCCTTAATAACCCTGTCCTTTTTCTTTCTTTTTTTAATTTAATTTAAAATTTGCATATATATGTATATTTATATTTATATTACATTATTGCATTATTGTGTACCCTGGGGTTTTCCCACTTCACTAACCCCTGTTAACCATCCTGATCTTTTGTGCTCTTCACCTCCCCCATCTTCTTCCCCCTCCTCCTCTCTTGCTCCATTGTTCAGTTCCATTGGTTGTTTTTATTTTTTCTTATTTGTTTGTTTGTTTGTTTTTCCCTATAGCCACCATATAAGTGAGACCCAAATTTTTATAGTAGAAGATAAATCCAACAAAATAGCAAAGATTTTTTTAAAAGAATATAAAATCCAACATCATAAAATATATAGAAAAAAACATAGGCAAAACACTCCAAGACATACATCTCAAAAGCTTCTTAAAGGACTCATCTCCTGGAACTAAGAAAATAAAATCGAGGATACATAACTGGGACTTCATTAAGCTAAAACAAAGATAATCCCACAGAATGGGGAAAAATACTTGCTTAACATACAACAGGTAAGAAGTCAGTCTCAAAGATATATAAAGATGGATAAAAGACTTAGAGGTCAGATCTGAAACTATAACATACATAGTGGAAAACTTGGGCAAAACCCTCCATGAGTTACAATTCAGAAATCCCTTTCTGGAAACATCTACAGATGGCAAAAAAAAAAAAGTAGCAAAACATAAACAGATGGGACTATATCAAACTAAAAACTCTGTACAGCAAAAGAGACTACAGAAAAAGCAAAAAGTAGTCCAACTGAATAAGAAAAAATTTTTGCCCTCCACTAGAGTGATAAGGGTTTAATAATGAAGATCCACAAGGAACTCACGCAACTAAACAAAAGCAAAACAAAAAACCCAATCAAAAAGTGGGAGAAGACTAAAAAGACACTTTTCCAAAGAGGAAATACAAATGTCCAACAGGCACATGAAAAATTGCTCCATGTCACTATCTATAAGGGAAATGCAAATCAAAACCACAATGAAATACCACCTTATACAAATAAGAATGGCCCACATCCAAAGAATGGGCAACAAGAATTAATGGTGAGGATGTAGAGAGAAAGGAATACTCCTATACTGCTGGTGGTAATGTAAACTGGTCCAATTACTATGGAAAGCTGTGTGGAGGACCCTCGAATTAATGAAAATGGAAATACCATTTGACCTAGCAATTGCTCTTTGGGAATCTACCCAAAAGAAACCTCAATGTGGGTACAAAGGGACACCTGTGCTCGGATGTTTACTGTAGCACAATTTATAATTGCAAGGACATGGACGCAACCTAAATGCCCCCAAACATGACTGGATGAAAAAAATGTGATATATGTACACAATGGAATATTACTCATCAATTAAAAATACATATTTGGTTATTTTATGACAACATGGATATTCTTAGAAGAAATCATATTAGCAGAAACAAGTCAAAAAGAAAAAGACAGAAACTAAATGGTTTTACTAATATATGGGAGATAGCGAAAAAATTAACAAAAGCCTTGAGGAAAAGTCAAAACAAGCTAAGCACCAAACTGAAGCACACAACTTTGGACAGAAAGGAAAGGGCCCGGGGAATGGAGGGGAGTGTGAGGAGGTAAATCCCTGGGATTACAATGATGTGAAATTTATATATAAATAAATTTTAAAAAAACAAAGATATATAAAGAGTTCATACAACTTAACAAAAATAAAGTAAAAAACCCAATCAAAAATGGGCAGAAGAGATAGACACTTCTCCAAGGATGAAGTTCAAATGGCCCACAAATATATGAAAAACATTCAACATCACTATAATCAGGGAAATTCAAATCAATACCACAATGAAATACCACCTCACACCTCTAAGAATGGCCCATATCAAGAAAATAGGCAACAATCCATGCTGATGAAGATGTGGAAGAAAAGTAACACGTATACACTGCTGTTGAGAATGCAAACTAGTCCAGCCATTATGGAAAGCTGTATGGAGCACCCTCAAACTACTGAAAATGTGAATGGAACTATCCTTTGATGGAGGAATTGCACTTCTAGGAATCTACACAAAGGATACAAAAACACCAATTCAAAAGAACATCTGTGCTCCTACATTTATTGTAGCATTATTTACTATAGCTAGGTTATGAAAGCAATCTAAATGCCAAAAGGACGAGTGAATAAAAAAACTGTGGTATATTTACACAATGAAAGACAATTAAACAATCAAGAAAGAAAACCTCATGCATTGTGTCAACTTGGTTTGGGCTAGAAGGTATCATGCTAGCAGAAATAGTTCAGAAAGAGAAAGAGAAATACCAATGGTCTCATTTATATGAAGGATATAAGGAAAATCAACAGTGAGGAAAATTAAAACTAGGAAAAAACTAAAAAAAGAAAAACTAAAACTAACAAATGGAAAAACAAAATAAAGCATACAGTAAGGGAGGGGGAGGAGGAGGGAGAGGGAAGAAGGAAGAGAGGAATAAATCAGGAGAGAGATGAGCACAAGGGAGCAAGATGATGGTTTCACGGGTGACAAGGTGGTGGGAGAACCCTGGAATAGATGATGATGATGAAAATAGATAGATCAGATAGATAGATGGATAGATGATAGATAGATAGATAGATAGATAGATAGATAGATAGATAGATAGATAGATAGATAGATAGATAGATAGATAGATAGATAGATAGATAGATAGATAGTTGGTGGGTGACCCCCAGGGACTGAAATGATTTGAAATATATATAAATAAAATTTTAAAAAAAGATAGATAAGATAGCAATAGATATATATATCAATATATATGTCAATAAAAAGAAAAATAGTTTAAAATTAAGCAAGCAAAATTATATAATTCCTTGCTAATTATAAAAATGTACAATCCATCTTTTCTAACTTATTATCTAGATAGCTGTATCAATAGCTATGATATTGCCATAATAATGCAGACACAAGTCAATTCTAAACAGAGAGTGGATGACCACCGTACCTAAAGTAAAACATAGATTCAGTGTAGTCCCTGTCAAGGTTGCCATGGCACTCTCCAAAGAAATAGAACAAATGTAATAGAGGGCTGTGAATGCCTTGATGCATATGTTGTGAAGTCATATATCTGAGGAAGTGTGATCCTATGCCTTGTTGTAATCCCATACAATGTTGTAAACCCATGGTAAGTAATAAAAATTAAAAAACAAGATTGGAAAGAAGAGAGGCAAACCCTTTGAATAAATATGGAACTTCAAATCAATGGAAAAGTAACAGTACACTTTAAAGTAATGGTTACAGACTATTGATTAAGAATAAAAATACAGTATCTCTTCTCTGCAGATGTGTCTATTCAGATCTTCTGTTGATTTTTTTATTGAGTTATTTTGTTGTTGACTTGTGCAAGTTTTTTGTATTTGCCTAACTTTTTAACTTTTAGAGTGCTTAGCTCTAAAAACAGATTTGGAACAGCTAGGTGTAATACATCTTGTTTTCTGTATTTGTCAACTGTATTACTTTGTTTTTTGTACTCTTCCATACAAATAAATTCTTAAAATAAGATTTGAGAAATTTGCATATTCAGATACCTAAAGGTAGGAGTGATTAGGCCAACATTAATTATAAAGTCAGTATATTTAAAACTTAATTTGCCACATCACGCAACACCTTGTCTGTTTTCTAGGTTACTGGCAACATTTGCAGAACCAACCGCTAAAGATAAAAAGCCCTGGTGATTTTCTCGGTTCTTCCTTTCATTTTCACTCCGTGTGGAGTCAGGAGCCATGAATGTTGAATCATCAAACAAACACATAATGGCAAAGCAGGTATTTGTAGTCACATAAGTGAGCTGGGCCAAGCCCAACAAGCATGGATCAGATATGCATGCATCTTAAAAGAAATAATGAGCTATTCAGCGGTAAGCCAGGAGGATTTTTGCCTTTGTCACTGTTTCCCCTCTTATTCCACAGAAATTGGAAAAACTTCAATATATCTTGATTACAACCACTACCATTACTACCTTAATTACAGATTTATTTACTCTACTCCAGATACACAAACTTAACACAAACACCCAGTATCCTATGGTTATTTCATTCTATAGTGGAAAATGAGGCACTGAGATATGAGGAAACGTGGTCAAGGAGAAGTAGTTACTGTTTTTTTTCCCTTAAACCTTTACATGTGCATGGATAGTTCAGGTCTGTTATAACATATAACATCACAACTTATCAGCCTTAGTTCATATTGATATAAATTATTTTAGTATAGAAAAGGGATGTTGGAATTCAGGTGTAAAAAACTAAAAGTTGGGCTCAGATAGGTTCCCCCCTTATTGTAGCCCATCTAAATCCTATTTATCCTTCAGAAGCAGTTCGAGTTCTTTTCCTGATTATTCCAATTTGCACCACTTGATTGATTTGCCCTTTGGTCTTTACTCATGTATAATCATGCCATCCACATTTTCAAATGATTGAAGGAAGCTAAACTATAAAGCGTTCTTTGAGTAATCACATTTTTGTTTCAGCACCAACAAAATGGAAGGTCCATTCTCAACTAAAACTTCCATCCCTGTAGACAAGAGTATGATCCTGATGTTATCCAGTAATCACCATTACCGTCAATTGGTTAAATTATTTAACCCTCAACTAGTGTTCTGCATTGTGGTCTTCATGAGTGCATAGGAGTCTTCTTGTTTGCTCTTTTCCATATCCCTTCATGCAGACATATTCCCCATCAAGTACAGAAATGACATTTAGGGGTGTCCAGTATTTCATCATTTCATGCATCATTTCCTTGAAGTTGTATCTTTTGCTTTGTTTTGTTTTTACATTTGCTATTTATTATTTTATCAATTAATTTTTTCTTACATCATTATAGTCCCATAGTTCTGTTGCCATATCACCCCTAACCATTCCACATTCCCTTGTGTTCATTCCTTCCCTTTTTTGCCTTCCAGCCTTTGCTTCAGCTTTCCAGTTTCCTTATAACACTTTAAACATAGAGGATTTTTAACAAATGATTGTTTAATGTTTGACTAAGATGATACCCAGGCAAATGATAACTCTCAAATCTACTTTATTTTTTTAGTCCTAGAATCCAGGAAAAGTCTGGATTGATGATAATATTTTAGGAACATTGCCTTCCCACTATCCATGCTCTGAAATGGAGGTCTTCAATAAAGGATAGCATGCTGCAGAAAAGATGACTTCATTTTTAGGAGTTACATGGAGCTATTCAGAGAAGCAATAAAATAATAGCACATTGTAATCTAGAATATTGATATATTTCCCAAGAAACATAATGTTCTTTTTCAACTGCTAAATGGAACTTCATTAACTAAAACAGAAAGAATGTCATCATTTCTTTAGTAAGTATAACAATAATGTCCTCTCCAACACCTTTCTTGTTTTAATACTAAATACTTTAGTGGCTTAAGAAAGTATGATCTGAGGAATTCATGGGGAATTACGCCTGACTTTGTCTACCCATCTCTCTATAGAGCTACTGAAAATTCACTTAAATTCTCTTCCTAAAAATATTAAGAATGAATGGGGAAAGATGCATGAATAGAGTTAAGATTGGTTTATTCTAAATTATCCAATTCAATCATCAATTTATGAATGGTCTATCACTACATGGACTGTAATTCAATATATGGACATTTTGATTTAGCATTTAGAAACTGAATATTCCAACCAGAGTATATCAATATTTTTCACAATCAAATTTGAAAATGATTTTTTTAAGTAATCAATAAAATGAATAAATAAAGCTTAGAGAAAAAGTTTCCCAGTCATGCATTAATCTCAGGCAAATATCAAAAATGTCAATTTAAATGTACATAATCAAGTTCCACAAGAAAGAATAAATAAAAGACTGAAATGAATTTCAATTAGAGGTCTTCTTTAAGTGAATATTTCTAAGCTAAGCAACTCATTGTTATTCTGATATCTGATTATCTTGATATAGAAATAAAGTCAATCACCTTGAGCCAAAAACAATAGGACTAGAAAATTAAAATTTTTCTTGCCTCATGTTTTCTTTTTGAACAACTCAGATCTAGCAATTACAAATGTGTCAATATAGTCATAACATGCAGGGAGTGTTTAAACATTGGTCCACAAATTAAAGCACTTTTTTGTTGTCTGATTATTTATTGTTTATTGTTTATTTATTCATTTATTTACTTTTGAATGAAATAGGAGAGTTTTTTTAAGAAAGATAAAATGAAAGACCAGAAATAAAGAAGATAAGAAAGTAGGACTGGCCAAATCCAAGGTGGTATAAGGACAAATTACCCTTGCTTTCTTTTTCCTCAAAATTTGAATGGCTTTTCCTTTAAACACAAGTGCCCATTTCCTGTGTAGGCTTCACAGGGTTAATAACCTCCAGAATTGTCATTTTAAAGAGACTTAATGAATTATAAAAGAAAGGGTTGATTGTGGGAATGGATTCTGGGGATAAAGAAAGTACAACTCAGGCTGGAACAGACACAGACTAGATAACAGCTAAAGTGAATGTAACCAAGAAAGAGGAGAACCTTGCATAATCCAAGTAGATTTCTTGTGATTGCTGATACTGGAAACAGGTCCTCTGGGTAGTTCAAGTTTATAATATATGGAAAACTACTGGAGGATCGAGGCAGTTGTTGGAATCTCAGAGAGATGGAAGTTAAAGACTCACAGCCCCTTGTAACTTAGTCTATGGTTCATCCTAACACACTTGATCCAAATGCCAGGAAAGCCAGCAGAAAACTACCATTGGCCATTATCTCATGCTGAGACATCTCCCCAGTGCCTTGGCAGGAACTAGGGAAATTGAATTGGTTTCAGAGACCCAAGGCATGTTGAGCATGGGTCTCTATATCCCAGTGAAGATGTGATACACTTTATTTATTGGACTAAAGATATATGAGAAGTTTTAGAGAGATACTTTGTGCCCAGAAATCTTTATGTGTTTACTGCTTTTACTGTTAACACTGTTTGAAGATATGTGTATCTTAGTTTTGATTTTTAATAACTTCTATCTTAATGGGCTATGTTTTTTGATTAAACATGACATTCTGTACTTTTTTAATACATGGAGTAACTTTCATTTTTATCTTAATTACTCTTTCAATTATGCCTTTATGGATTTAGCTTTGTGTGTTAATGAAAAGTAGCATATTAAGTTGAAATATTGCCTTTATTTTTGTGTTTAGTGCAGCAAAGTCTCTTCATCAATCTCCTCCTAAAAGTTATATACTTCATAAAGTATATAACAAAACATAAATATTATCTTAAAGAAATTTTTACTCTGATATTGGCTACATCACATGGAAACAATCAAAATTAATGTGCAATAGAGATAGGAAATTAAATCTAGAGCTCCAATTAAACTTCCCTTATAAATTTTAATGACATATAGAAAATAATTAATTTACACTTATTTTTTCTTTGCTACTATCTCTTGAATCCTAGTATACTTTTTATTCAATTAATTATATGTAATACATTAAGCAATTTCTTGCAATAAATCTCCTACACATTCTTGACTGACAGGCTATGTTGAGAAGGTTTTGTGTCTCCTTTATGCATATCAAAAATATTTCCTTAGTATCTGCAGTTTTGTGATTTTGTTATAATTCTCTTTCTAATTAATTATAAAGAACAGACCATGTGGCTACAAATACATGCTAGATCAGAAGCAGTGACTGGTAGTCTTATGAGTCATTCATGAATCCTTCTTAACTGATATAACCTACAAGATCAAAAGTCAGAACTCAATAGCAAAACAGGGGAAGGAGAATAGTGCAAAGTTTGGCCTTGAAACAGTTCAAACCAGATTTCCAAATGGAAACCAATCAGGTAGATTCTAAGGCTGTCAGAAAGGGAACCAGCTGTATCAGTTCATATAGATGGAGAAAATGGGACCTGCTCAACAACTCAAAGCACGGTAACTGAGTGGGTAAATGGTTACAGGGGGAAACAATAAAAAAAAAAAAAAAAAAAAACACTGGTGAATTATGCATATCCTGTAGCTAGAATTTTATGGTCAAGGAAACACTGAAAATGAGCAAGACATGGTATATGCTTACAAGGAGGCACTAAGGAAGCAATGGCAAAAGCTGACCTGTTCAGTATTTGAAGGATTTCCTTTACTCTTTAAAGAATTTAAGAATTTCAGACAGAGGGTGGCCTGGGAGTAACAGTGGAGACATTTAAATGTACATAACCTGTTCGCAAAGCAAATCAAAAAGATGAAAAACTACTAGAGCCTAAAGGATAAAGAATCTAGAGGGTTAGTACCAAGTCATATGAGAAAGATCTACTAATTCCATAGTGAGGACCGGATTCTATATGCACCCTGCAATCACCCAAACTGAGAGAATAAGCATCAGTGACATGTAATTTAGGAAATAAGCTTTGGCAATAATGAAAAGACTAGACAGAAAGGGAGGAGTCCTGCTCGCAGAATTATAGTATGATTGCACTTAAGTAGACTAAGGGAGAAGCTAAGAACTAATAATCACAGAAATGGAAAGATGGTAGCAATGATAATGATGATAGCCATAATGGATGCAGTAATGACAATAGACTGAATTTGAAGGGTAGTTACTATAAGCTAGACCCTGCCACAGGAATTTCATAGGTGCAAATCACTGGAATCTTGCAATAACGCTATGATTTCAGTCCAACTAGTATTCCCATCGACACTAGTTGTGGTCTAAGGAAATTAAAATAATTGTTGATTGGGTAATAAGACATGGGGGATGAAAGAATTAGAGAAAGAGGTTTGGGGTCACAATTCTTTATGGGTTTCTCTTTTCCTGCTTCTTTTCAGAGCAGAGATCCTTATCCTTTTTATCCTGATACCCAGACTGTTTTCACCTTCTACCTTCTTAGGAGATACTGATGGTGTCTATTTCCAGTGCAAACTTAGTGATTTTGCTTCCAGACACTTTAAAAAATATTCAGGCTTCGGAAATCCAGTGTTTGGTAGCTTTGGACCAAACTCATCACCTATGTGTCAGCCACCTGAGTTTTCTCTACACCCAGTAGACACAAAAGTCAAAGGGAACTGATGTGGACCTGAAGCTCTCACTGCTTTCCCAGCATACTATAATAATGCCTTTGTCTCTGATCCTGGAGCCCTCTTTCTTCTGCTAGCATTCATAAAATTGTAGCAGGCTGGTAGCTTGTGAGTATGATCAAAATCCCAGTTCTTTAGAATATGGTGATATATTTTTTGATGACATAGAGGAAAAAAAAAAACTTTCTTCCTGAGTTATCTAACTAAGTTTGCCTCTGGAATTAATGTTAGGGAGCACTAGAGTAACAATCACTTTAAGGAGAAGAGAGATTTTTGCATATATTTAGTATGAGTCATTACAATATTAAGGATATCTTTAAGATGATGTCACCTAAATTGATTGTTCTGGAAAATAGGGAGGATATGACATTTTAAAATATGCATTTGATTGAAAAAACAGTATTTATTGAAATAAAGGATAAGGACAAATTTTTAAGGTTTTTCTTAAATATAAATGATGGCTAAAGATATACTCAAAATATAGACAGACAGAAACATCAGGGAAAACATGCACAGATGAGAAAAATACAGAAGAGGAAAATAGGGGGAGAACCAACAGGTCAAGTGAGGAGAGCAGCGACGAGGGAAAGATAGAAATTGCGGTCAGTTAAGGTGTAAAATTGAAGAGGATATGGATAGAAGATTTCACTCAGGGATTCTGTCTATAGGAATTATGAATATTCAAAACAGATAAAATTCAAGGCATATCTCTGCTGAAATAAATAACACAGAGCTCCAAGTATCACTATGGATTTTCCCTGTACAAGTTTACAAGATACTTTTAAGGAAGCCAAAGGATTTTGAAATACACTGGAGGTGCCCAGGAAATCTATCCAAGGAATGAAGTAATCCAAAGACTATACCATGTTCCTAGGTGATGCTTCCATGTCCATCAAGACTGAAAGCAAATATGATTCAAATAAAAATATCTGTTGATCCTTAAGAAATAGATATTTCCTAGACATGGGGCAGGACCTGAGGAAACAAAACTGGAATCATGATCCCTCTCTCCAAGAAATGTAACTACTGTATGTGATAAAAAGTACAGGGTTATATATACATCAGTTGTTTAAGCTATATAATTTCCTTCCAGTCATTTCATCATAACATTAATGAGTAAAAATAATAAATTCCTGACAGGGACACTGTATGGGGATTGCTAACATTTGTTCCAGGTAGGCTGGCTTCCTCCCACATCCCAAGATGTGCACATAATATTTGCTGCTTTGTCTCATCATCCCAGTCAGAGTGAGGTGGATGTCGGTGTCATGAGCTTGCAATGTCAGGATGTCCTGTCCAAGGCTGTTCCTATCTTTTTCCCTGAGCTGTAAAGATGGGTTCTGGCACCCTAGTACCTGAACTGGATACATTCATTTAGAAAAATGAATGACTATTAGTGGTTGTTTCATATTGGGTGTGCTTTGAGGAAGTTAAGTGATGTGTTATGGTCAGAAAAATGCCATATGAACTTAAATCCTTTTCTTATATCAATCTGTGGTAGAACTGTTTTTATCATATATCATTGACTGAAAGCTGAAGTTTCCCAGATGCCATAAGCATTAAATACTTAGTGAATAAATGCCAAAAAAAAAAAAAAAACCAAAAAACAATATGGGAAATAGCAGAGAATTGTGACAAAAATTATGCCAAAATCTAGCTGGCTGGTCAAGTACCAACCAGCTAATGACTAAACCAGGTATTAGATCATACTCATAAGTGAGAGATTTCTTCAACAGGTGCTGAGACACGGTGATTTTTGAACTTGGGAAATGAAATAAGATTTTCATTTTGGAAAGAGTACTTTGTACAATAACATGGAAGAAGAATGAGAAAGAAACAGCAAAAAGAATGTTTTGGATCTGACTGTAATTGTTTCAGTGAGAGAGAAGGAAAAACATAGCTGAATGGCAGCCTGAACCAAGGGAGTGGAGAGTGGGTAGTGGAGAGGTGGGAGGGACAGGCTTTGGTAATGCCAGGATGTACAATTCATGGGTTATAGTGAAGGTCCCATGAAAGGAAAGCTCTAACTTATTACTGAAACTTGACTTGTGAAACTAAAGAATTATTATTGTGAACTTAAAGAATTATTATTGTGAAAAAAGAATGATTATCTTTCCATCCCTAGTTAACCAACAGAAAAAAATAATTAAGTGAGATGAAATATACCAGATCACTTTTCAAATTGGAGACAATATTACAGATTTTCTTCTTTGTTTTAGAGATGTGAACACTTTGTAGTAGCAAGGGTGCTAATAGTGAATTACACTTAGTATTACCGGACTAGACCATATATGTTCTTGACCTTGACTTGTCATACATTCTTTGTCAAAAATATCATTTAAACAAGACCTTTTCATGCTAACGCTCACACGGATGTCCTCTTTTCACATTATAGACACGTTTTCAGGCCAACTTAGTCACAATTTCACCTGAAAATGAATATTACATGAAAAACCATACTCTATTTCCATAAAAAGTAATCAAAATATATTGAAAAGAAACTTTATAAACTTTAATTTCAAATGACATGGCAGTTACAAGCTGAGTGACTTTCTTGCTATGACCACACCAGATGAGTTGTCAAAATGAATTGATTCATTTTGAATGTGCTACAGAAGAAACAAAATTAGAGTAATTTTTGCATGCCTTTATTTGTGCTATTTTCTCACTAAAGGATGGATTTTGATGGCTGGTGCTGTTTTCCAACTCTCAGAAAATCAATGGACTCTGAAGACTGGAGTAGTCTATGAATGCTCTGTGTGTGTGTGTGTGTGTGTGTGTGTGTGTGTGTGTGTGTGTGTGTGTTGAAACTATGCAATTATTGTAATACTACATGCAGCTCGCCTCGTGTCTCTTCTCTGATAGAATGAGAATGTTATCAGACTTCTTTTTGGTTTTTTTTTTCAGTTATTTATTTTTTTAATTTTTTATTGACATATATATTTTCTCACACTGTTGTTTATCCACATTCCTCATACCACATCACCCATGAATCACTGTCCTATTCACTTTTGCTTTTGTCAAGCTTCTAATTCCTTAAAAAGATGGTGCAAATATAAACATAGGTTTTCCTCCTTAATTTGATAAACTAAGGAGTTAGTTTAGAAAGTTAGAATATGAATGTGTATTCCAGCTTATTATCTTTTTCAGGTGCCACCACTATTTACAAACATGTTGGATCTTCTGCATGACTTCTCCCTCACCTCAAGGGGTTAAATACAAAACTACTGTTGGTAATAAATTGGGAAAAAAATGAACTGTCTGCAGAATTTCAGCATCACCACCATGCTCTCTCCTAAAGTGGCTCTGCCCAAAGTGACTTTGTCAGAAAACAACATCTTTCCAAAAACAACATCAGGAAGTTATTTAATTTGAAGGAAAAGATCACTTCTCTAGCTGCAATTGCACTCTGATGCAAAAAAAAAAAAAAAGAACTTCCATTAAAATAGCAACGCACCTTGGAGATGCTGAGTCTTTTTCAACATTTGGAAATTAAATTATGTGTCCAACAGAAGCTTCCTATTTATCAATTACTTCATTAATTCCAAGTTCATGACTGGGTGCAGAATTCAGGTAGTGTAGAGTAGAATCTCCACCAGGCAGTTGCACATAATATTCTTGTGGCTTAAATTACAAAAGATCATTCAGATAGAAAACACACAAGAGGCTTTTCTTATCATTCAGAACACAGACTTCATCCGAGCAATGAAATAGGTTTCAAATTCATTTCTGAGCATTTCCAGGTGTATTTCTATCGCCATATTATACAATTTTTGTCTAGTTTTTGCCATCACCTCTCACATATAGCTTTATTGATTCCATGACAAATAAGTCACTCAGCTTGTAACTACCATGTTATTTGAAATTTCTATTCAAGGTTTTCTGGACCATTCTCCTTTACAAATAGAGTCACTTTCTTATTATTTATTCCACTGAATATAACAAAAGTGGATACAAAGGAAGTAATATTAGCTTTCCCAAGTGAGGAATAAAATTGACTTATATTCTATCCCTGGTTCAGCTTTGAAAGGAAAGTTTTATTCATTCAAGATGTGTGTATCTTGCCCATTTTTCACATTTAAAATTGAAAATTCAACATATCACGGTCATGAATATGATAAAATCATTACATGTTGCTATTTTGAATGAAAAGTTAATACTCATTTTATTTGACATTTTTTCTTACATCATTGTACATCCTGTATTTCTCCTGCTACCAAAGCATCCATGATCTGTCACCATATTCCCTTGTATCCCTCCCTCTTCAAATTTACTCCTCTTCCTCCCCTCCTTTGCTGTATATTTCATTTCTATGATCAGCTTGTTAGTTTTTACTATTTCTTGTCCTTTGTTTTATCTATTATTCACATAAAAATGAGACCGTTCAGTATTTATCTTTTTCCTTCTGACTTAAAAAATTAATTAAAAGATTGATAATATTTGGATTAAACCTACTAAATAAATACATAAGCAATAGTTGCTTAAAAAAGAAAAATTAATATTCATTATAGCATAATAATCTTAGAGTAATTAAACCATAGTTTGATCACAAAGTAATTAAAAATAATTTCCTGACAGTTTGCATTTATAAAATGTTGACCCATGTTATTGACCATATCCAAAAGCTGTCTGCCCAAAAGTCTGTTTTTAATCAATGAAACGATTAGTTTCAAAGTGAGCAAATGAAATTAAAGGAAAGTAAAGAAAACCCAAAAGTATCATGAATGAGAGTCACTTGAACAAGAAATAGGAAGAGTGCATCTGGGTGTTGAATGAGAGTTATCATTTAACCATGTAATAGTTGCTCTGCCTTTCAAGGGGCCAGAAATTCTAACAGGCATGAGAATGACAGAGATGCCATTTTGGTCCCTGAGAGCTCATGGAGCAGTGCTTCTCTGCAGTTAGTTGGGGGGGGTACAACTGATTTGGAAGACAATATAGAAGAATGTAATGTGATTTACATTTTTCAGATTTCAGAACAGTGGGTAGTACTTACATGCCACAATAGAGACAAACTCCAACATCAGGGCAGAGGTGAAAGAAATTTTAGCTGTGAAGATGGTCAGGCCACGAGCTAAGAAATGTCAAAAACAATGTCACTTTTATGATCAATTCAGTAGGAATATTAAGAATGTATGAAGTTGTGGACTTCTGTGGCTGCCATTCATAAGGGTCACTGGTCCCAAAAGACTATCCATCTCTCCCAAGACATGCAGTCCCCCACTGAAATCCTCAGATGCAGAATCTTTTGGCTTGACTTGGATGAGTTCCCTGAGACATAGCTGAAGAAAATGAGCGCTATCCCCAAAGAAGGAAACAAAGGCTAGGTCAGTGGCTTGGCTGATTCTGGAAATATGTCCAGACAGGTCAGGCAGGGCACCCTGTGGGTGAGATGATTTCTTGTCTTCTGTTTTTCATGCATTAGCAGCAATGGGGCAAAAGGAGTTTGTTGGAGACTTTAACTTCTCCCTCCCAAGAAGTCACCATCTAAGAAAATGCTAAGCATCATCAGTAGGAAAAGAGAAGACAGAGCCTAGCACCTGCCTTGGGTCATTCTGAGGAAGAAAGTATCTCAGGAGAAGAAATCTGTAAGTAATAATGAGTCTAATGTTCTCAGAAGAAAAATCACAGGCCAATGTCTCAGGAGGTTCATGGCACTAGTCACCTCCCCTCCAGTCTCCGCCTATCAGTATTTGGGAGAGCAGAAAAGTATTCTTTGGAACCAGATAGCCCAAGCACACCACCAGGAGGGAACGTGTGATAAGCACAAGGAGTTGGGACTGAGGACCTGAGAATATACAAACCTAAATAAAGTTTCACTCCTAAAGGGCCAAGAATGTTCATAGGACTGTACCCTCTCACCTGTCTCGGTGCCAAGGAAAACACAGTAAGAGCTCCAACACCAAGACTGCTCAAGTTCAAGGAAGGTCACAGCTTTTGGCCATGACCAAAGATGATGCCGAGCCCAGAGTGCCCCATCCTCAGGTGCATTGGGGTCACATCTCCATCACCTAGACACCTTCAGTGGCTACCACTGAAGTCCAGCACTCTTGTCCCATGCTGTGGGAAAATCAAAGCTCAATGATGAAATTGTGCTCATGTAATACCTCATGAACAGAGGCTTTGAAGCTGACCTCAGCATCCCCCATAGAGAAGCATCTAGCACCATTAGAATTCAGGAGTCAAGCCCCACTCCCCAATCCCATTTCATGTCCTCTTTTCACCTGAAGCCCCATTGTGCTGTTTTGATAAGGTTGACCCTTTTTCTTGAGCTTTAGCACATTTCTGTCCTGCCCCATTCAGTACAGTTTTAAATTGAAATATCTCTCCAAAAATAATAAATTGAATAAACTCTCAAATATTAAACAAGAGGAGAACACACTCAAAAAGGCAACCAAAACAAAAATACAAAAACAAAAGTAAAGAATTTTTTGTAATGGAGCTATGAGGACAGTTAAGGGTTTAATAGGGAGATGACATGGTCTGGAATAAACATTTCAGTGTCCAGAAGGAGCAGGCATGATGAGGAAATGACCGGATCAGGAATAGCCCCTGAGGAATACTTGCTCATTGTGACTGGATCATCTTACTAATCAGGACAAAGTGACAGGTTCAATTTCTACAGACTAGATATCTTTGTTCTATCTTATGACTGTAACCTAATATCTCTTGATTTGGTTAGCTGGCCTCAAAATTGATGAATCTGACCACAAGCATGGCTGGAAGAGGCCAGCTCAATACATCAGTTTAATTCTATCATAAAAAAAATTAACACAATGCGACACTGGGGTCCTCTGTGTGAAAAAGACAGACTATACCTGCAGAAAGAAGCTCACAATTAGGAAAAATTACACAACCTTAAGAATCATATAATGAAACTTTTTTTCAAATAAAAAAGTGAATTCATGTTCACATATTGGTATGACTAGTCCACTGTGACTCAATTAATACTTGTACCATCACTTCTCACAGCACCACTTGGATATTAAAAGAAAATCTGCAGGTTCCTTGTATATACTTGCTCTAAATGTCCTCAAGATTCTTTCATGCTTCCCTCCCCCCAAATTAAACTGCAGTGTGGAGAAAATTTGAACTCACTTGGCTTAATTTCATTTGGACAAGTAGATCTTTGCAGTGTCCTTAAGAAAAAGTTGTGTAGATTTCAGATTTCTGCTATTTTCTCTCTATTAACCCACGGTACCATGGATTAACTAATAAAATATAGTTCTCTCCTTTATCCCATGGATCTTTGAGCCCAGAATTGGAGTCATCCAAGGATTCACACAGCATCCTCTCCTTTGGTCCTTTCTCCACCCATGTCTTTCCATCACCACTAACAGGTCAGTATGGTGGGTTAATTTGGAGAAGGGCTGGCTGGTTTTCAGTGGCCAAGTGGATCTCATCCTAACTCCTACATACTATGTAGAATTCTCTGTTACCTACTCCAGGATCCATGTGTAGAACAAGCATCTGCAGGATCACCAACCCCTGGCCAAATATGGGAGAACTGTCCACTTTTCACTCACATTTGACCTGAAGCAAGAAGATATGGCCTCACATGTCTTGCCTCACCTACCTTTTTGCTCATTCTTTTCAAAATCTCCCAGCTTCATGAAGAAAGTTTCAGTTTCTCTTCCCCCACCCCTTTTTCATTTGGCAGAGAAGCAAATCCATCCCCAGCCCTAAACTTACTTGGTGGGAAGGATAAATCTCTGCATTAAGAAGGAAAACTTCATCTGAGGTGTCTGGGTTTGACTCTTGACATTCTTCAGCAAAATTTTTAACATTTTCTGTACTGCAAAATTCTACTTAGAATATTAATTCTTTCTCTTTGCATTTCTCTTATAACAGTCCTAATCTCCTGACCACATTGCTAGAGAGATGAATGCCTCGGGCCCATGAGGAAGAAAATTAGTGGCAAAATGATGTAAAAGAGATGCATAACTCCTGTGGAGTACTGAGAAAATGAATGAATGTATGAATATATTCATTTAAACTGAGGTTGGTACATTTCAGGGATGGCAATCATAACATTTGCCCTAATTTTAAATGCCACAAAAAGTGTGACAAATCAGTTATTTTCTATGATAAGAAGAATTAATCTTGGTGAGAAAAGTTGCATCCTAGAAAATAATAATGCCTGTCACCTTTTGGTAACATTGCTACTAAGTTTCATGGGAAAACTGGTAGGTGGGTTAAATAAACACATGCATGAGGACCTGGAAATATAATTTATTTAGGAGCAATTGGAGATAGAATAGAGGCAAAAAGTTAAAATATGAGGCTAAGAGAAAACTAGGTCAAGATTAACGAGGGAAAATGAGTAGACAGGCATAAATGATTTTAAGGGGCTTGTGAAAATTGAACATTCTAGGATAGATAGATAAAGGTATTGCAAGGACTCCTGGGAACAGCAAGAAAACAACTAGAAATTATTTTCCTATGAAGCCTTAACACAATTCACATAGGAAGTTGGATTTTTGAAACTCTATTTTTCATAGAGAGACTATGCATTTCTTAAGGGGAATCAATGGCAGTCCAGTTAGAGAATTATGCAAATCTATCGAAGAACAAGATCACTTTTATTACTGTGTGATTTGAAACAAAGCATAGGTGGCTTATCTAACAAACTGAGTAGAGCATATTCTTTGGAGTGGAGTATCATTGAAATGCAAATGGCATTTGTAATGCAGAAGAGAGAGGTTTGATGTTATTGTTTCACCCTTTGAGATACACTATATTTTTTAGCATGAAATCTTTTACCTTGTTTGGAAAGCAGCATTTTCCTGCTACTTCAATTCTCTGTATCACTCATTTTTGGTATGTCTAAGACATGAACTTGATTATGTTTTCTTTTTTTCCAAGCTTTCTTTATGATAAATTTCCACACAAGTTGTGAAGTCCAAAGAATAAGGCTAGATTAGCTTTGAATGTATGACTGCTGGATGTGTAGTCATATAAAAGGTTTTGTGTTGATGCATTCGCTCAAAAATATCCCAGTCGCACCTCTTATTTGCCAGGGCCTTTTTGAATCTGTGCTTTATACCAATGGCATAACATACAGCCCCTGCCTTCCTGTGGCAGATATTCTACATAGGAGAGGACCATCAATCAGATATAAAGTGACATTGTGCCAAAAGAACACCTGTGGTGCCAGAGGCATGCCAGATTTGTCAGGGCAGAAGTGAGTCTCCTCAACTTGTCCCTGAAGTTATTTCCTCTTCCTTGGTACAGAGCGCTGGAGTTCAGGAGACTCCCTCACTTCCACTTGGGCAGCAGCAGTGGGAGTTCTCCTCTCTACCACCCAAGCTCACTGGGTAACAAGCATTTTACACCCACCACCCTCAGCATCAGTAGGTCACTGTGCCCAGTTGCCAGAAAAGGCAAGGCAGCGGCAGTAGGCAGAAGTGTTCCCCCATCACCCTATTCACTCCAGGGTGTGCAGTCCCACTGAGACTGCAGTGGCAAGATCATCCTACACCAGAGCAAGCTCCAAGCATGGAGGTAAACCCTAAGCCCTTGGTTAGCACTCCCTAGAGTCCACAGACAGAAAAACCTGTGTAGTGTTGAGCCAACATGCAGGCTCCCTGAGAGCCTGACCTGTAGCTGTGTGGGGACATGATTCCCCACTAGGTTCCAGGACATCGCCATCCTCACCCCTCACACCACAACATGGTTACACCCAGACCTGTTGCGGGCCACTACGTAGAATTTGCTTCCAGTCCCATTGAGGCTGGGGCAAGCCGTCATTTCTCAGAATCTACCAGTCTATGGACCTAACTTGACCACAAGGCAAGTTGCATCTGTGCACGTAGTGGGTTTTTACCTTTTTCGTGCCTAAAGATAAATTGACCAATCAGCCGATAGCTGCATCTGCTTCTAACCCTGCCCTGATACTGCCTACAAAGAGCACTGCTGGACTGGAGCAGTGCCTCAAAAAGAGCTGGTTACTATCAGCTTATGCTGGTAGCTCAGATAGAGGTGTTTGTTGTTGGTGTGGGTCAAAAATTCACAGAGAGCTGTAACACTGTTACTTCTGACACTAAATGCTGGTGACCTGTGGTGACTGGTACAGCTGACAAACGCTAACACTCTTGACAGGTAACCAGCACTCTGTGTCTGGCCACCTTTGAGAGGTGCCCATTGCTTCTGATCACCCTGTACCACCTCCTTCCAGTGCTGTAACCTCCATGGCTGTCTGGACCAGTGTCTGCTATTGTGCAGCCCAGCCCACAGATGGTTGTTGTGGTGTTACAGTATCATCTCAGTAGTCTACCTGTGAGTACCTCCCACTGTCACTAAGAGTTAGACCTTGGTGCACTGCTGATCAGTATGCCACTAGCCCTTTAACAAGAAAGCACCATCTTGCATGGGTGGCCTTTGTTTGGGACTACTGGACATTGAGGACAATACTGAGAGAGGGTGGGATAGTTAGCCACTTATGGTCTCAGAAACCTTTGTTTCTCTAATCTCCTGTTTGTTAAATAAACCTGACTGTTGTTGCCTGAGCCTGAGTGGTCTTGCAATTGTTAATGCACAGGTGAGAACCCACAGATGGTGGCCTGGCCCCACCCTGGCACTGTTTTAATACCTGAGTAAGCACAATGGGCAAGAAACTTATCAGAAATTTATTGTCTCACATTTGACTTCTGCTCAAGCTGATGAGGTGTGAGATGTTGATCAACCATTATTCTATATGCACTTTGAAACAAATTGTGTACATGTTCCCTTTTTGAAAGACCAATTTACAAAATGAGTTCTGAGAAGCCCCAAGCTAGAGTAAATAGGCAACCAGGACCTTTTACACATGACACATCTGGTGGTCCTCAATAGATTCATCTAAAAAAGGAAGCTGTAACAAATAATTCTCGATGATACCAACATGTTCAAATATATATTTCAAAATGTAAGGTTTCAGAGTTAATTAAACATACACTAACATTAAATAAAAATCATAACATACTGCCACCTAGTGGAATTTTTTTTAATTTGGAGAACTGATTACACTCAGCAACATCTTTGTTCTTGGAATTTCTCTATGGTCCCTATGGAAATTTGAAGTGGTAACCACCGAATAACACTTCCATTAAGTAGCAACTCTTGCAAGCAAAGTTATCCCTGGATGTGAATTGTGCTATTTCTGCAGAGTTTATTCCCGATGGAGTCTCTTTTGATCATTATAAATGTTCTCTGTTATCCAAAATAGCATAACAGACAAAAAAGCTTTCCATTTGAACTCTATGATCTAAAATAGATATAATCTAATTCCCTATCTGTACCTGACATTCAGCGTGCTTGGTAGGTTTCCTTACGTAACCATTTCTTTACTCTTTGTAATTTGCTCCCCTACCATGATTCAGGAGTCTTTTCCTTCTGATTTCCATACTCTACTTACATCACAGTCTCAAAATCCTCATTGGTGAGACCTACTGACCTCCACTATCATCTTCCCACTGGAAGATTTTCTATATAAAACAGCAAGACACTCCACTGACATACCTGACCCATTTTTCTTGTGACCTTTAGAAAACAGACACTGACATTGTAGAATCTACCATATATTTACCCGTCTTCTATTAAATCTTCCAATCTCTCAGAAATGTTTCATTTTCAAGTTCCTGAGTTCTAAAATTCCTTCTTCTAACCATAGTCATCTTTTACTTGATTTTTTATAACCATTTTACTAAGCATTACTCTTCTTACAAAGAGCAATTCTTGAATGACTCAGGGGGAAAAGGTGACTGATTATTTTTAGGATGCTAACTTTGTCAAAACTTGACTTTGAAAGACAGCAGTAACTAAAATAAAGACAGAAGGTTTCATGTATAGCTGACAAAATTTAGGCTAGAGATAGAAATCCTTTCTCTTTGAGGACTAGTTCTCTCCCACTCTATGTAGGTTAACTCCATGGTGACCAAGAAAGATTACTACTAACACCTAAATTTATCAACCACTAAGGGAAAAGAATTTCCTCTTATAATGTCCAAATAATAATCCCAAAGGAAAATCTGATTGAACCTGCTTATGCCATATGCCTAACCCTTCAGCCAATCATTTTTGCAGATGAAATAATGTCATTGGCCAGTCTTGGGTCATAAAGTTACTTATGTGGTTAGGATCAGAGTTTCTAAGAGAAGGAAGGAGGAGATAGAAAGTTCACTAAATAAGTAGACAATTCCTCCTTTCCATCAATAATTAATTTCTTTCTACCAGTCAAGGACTGTTTACTCTTTTACTCATGAAATTTCTATTTTGACTCCCCAGTAGGATCATTTGTATTTTCAGCAGGATCATTTATTTACTTAAAATTTGTGTAAAATGTTATTCACATTTTACTAAATGACTTACAATACATGTTCAAATTCTAAATGCAATAATAAAGGTAGTGTTTATATTGTAGTTCTTATGGAAGGCATAACATACCATCTACCCCAGTCCAGGGATGGAGATTAGTTTGATAAAACAGCTGTTGTGGGTAGCAGGGTCTTTGGGGTGAAAGAGATGCTTCACTATTTTAATTCATCATACCTCCTTACCATCCTGGTCAATTATCCTCTCCAACTTTGATCCAATGGGGCAATTCCACACCACTATTATGAGAATTTGTTTTTTTCTTAACCACATAGGGTTTTTATCATTTTCTCCCAATGATTAATTTTTGGAAAATTAATATTAAAATGGTTTCAATAAACTAAACTCTAAAGATTTTCTTTTATTAGCAAATTCAACAATATCCTCATATGAAAGACTGCTCCACTATATATTATTGCACAGCTAGTAACCAGAGAGTTAACACTCATTTGTTAGAATTAAATCACTAAGACATATCAGGAAACAATATTGCCAACCTCTGATATTCTTCTCTTGGGGTCTTAAATTTATCACCTTTTAGGCTGAATTGGCTGCTTCATCTTGGACACTTCCCAAAACTCTCTTGATATGTAGACATTTCATTTACATACAAAAAAGGCACACAGCATGGTTGGATAAACCAACCATCTGGCCCAGGCAATTTATCTGGATTATTACTGAACTGTACAAAACTACGTAAATATATATTTCTAAAATCCCAGTGACTCCCTTCTCCATCTGCCTCACTGCCTTTCCCTTCAGTAATCCTGAGGAGACAGGATCATTTGTTTCCCCAAACCTGATTCACTCACTCACACACACACACACACACACACACACACACAAATACACAAACACCCTTTCCTGCACTATTGACTACTGTTCATAAAGTAAAGTCATAAAGCCAGACCGCTTGGTCCACTGCCACTGTATGCTATTCAGACTCAGTCAGGCTTTGAGGCTAATTAACAAGCCGTTTACTAAACTCCAGTTGAAACCCATCTCATTGTCGCATTTTTTTAATGTCTTTCAGAAACATTTGCAATCTCTCTCACTCCTGCATGTCTATTCTTAAGGTGATCCATTTTATGAAGTTGAGCTTAAGATACCAATATATAGCAATAAACTCACCTATGCAATATTTTTAACTTTACATATAAACCAGTTCTGTATTTTCCAAATGTCACCTCATTCACATAACAAAAGACATATTTGCAGTCCTGGTTCTTTAAAAAAATTCCCAAGAGTTGTGGGAGCTGAGAGTCTGGAACTTTGGATAAAGACCAAATACGAAAAAGAAAAATGTATTTTCATTATATGAATGAGAAAAGATTTTTTTTTTAACAAATCTCAATATCTCTAGTCACTTCTATATGTCCTCACTGGTAAATCTAAGAAATAATAGTATAGTAAGAGTGTGGAGAATAGGGCCTTTGGAGCCAGCCTTCCTGCATGCAAACCTAGCTCTATCAGAACAGTTAGAAAATGGGCAATTTACTTATTCTGTCTGTGTTTCCCTTTCTTTATGTAAATAAAGTTGTCTCCTCATCAAATTTAAGAAACATATAGTAAACATTTTAAAGAACTTAGAAAGCATTGTGCTTGTTATATGGGGGGAAAAAAAATTCTCTAACCTCCCTACAATCTACCCCCATTCACAAAAAAAAAAAAAAAAAAATCAAAGTTATCTGCTTAGTTAATATGTGACTACTTTTTCTCTCTTCACATGTGTAACCACCAAAATTAATCCCACTTCTTCATTCACTTACCTGGTTTTAGAAGCAGGCCTACATTTAAAGAGTTTGCCTCATTAACTTGGTTTATTTCAATAGAAAAATACATTGGTGTTTGCAATAAAAGCTTTATCCAACAATAAAATGTAACCATTAGACTATGTCCTTTGAGTATTATTAGAGAAGAGTAGAAATTTACCCAATTCCTCTGAGTTTTTCAAGGACTGATCAAGCAATGAAATTAGGGTCAAGCACACCAGTAGGAGAAAAAAAATGCATACATATGGGAAATCTACATGACCTACAGATTCCATAGACAATGAGGCAAAATGCAGGTATATGTCTTGAACTAAGAATGTATGTGCACCTGAACTCAAGGAGAGAAGATGATCTATAATTAGATTTTGCCTTGTTACATAGATTGATTTCTCCAACAGAAAGTTTCAAGTAATTGCACTCATTCTGGGTAAAATTCCCAAGTTTTAATTCTTCCAGATAATTGAGCAAAGGAGCAAAGGTTTCTTATGTGCCTTCTAGATCTCTAAAATCCTCAACTCAAAATAATTTACATGCCAAAAAAACACATCTGGTGAAGACCTGTTCTAATAATCTTTAGTATATCCACAACATTGATTATGTCAGTAACTTGTCTATATTCTCCCAGAGACAAAGCTGTCTCTATGCTACCTCCATTTCCTTAATTCCCAACTCTACATATATTCTACCCTGACAGTTTGTGTTCTCACCATTGTGTACAACTGAAACTGCTCTTCTGAAATCACTGCTGAATAACCTAACAGTCACCCATCTTACTCCTATCAGAATCATTAGACTTCCCTGTGGGTCATTCATTCCTTAGATTTTCTGACACCACATTCATAATTTTCCAAGTATTTTCCTCCTCATTTCTATTTCATATCATTTTAGGGGCTTTTCTTTCTGTGCGCCTCTTTCTATATCTTATTATATGTTGAAATTCCCATTTTGTTTTTACTTTGTTCCTTATATTTTTGAAATAGGAATTGTATAATGGCTTGTAAGCCCCACTCACTGCAATGTTTCTACCATAGCCGAATGGTCGACACATCTTCATCATCTCTTCCCCAGATTATATCAACAGATTTCTAATCAGTCTTTCTGCACTTCCAGTCTTATCCCTTTCAAATCATAAACATTACCTACCTTAAACAGTAATGTTCCTATGACTCTTCATAATTCACAAAATAAGATTTAATGTGTTACCCTCCCTATCTAGCACCTTTCCATTCCGCCAGTCTTGCTTCACAATATCTTTATCTTGACCATTAGTCACTAACTACCCTACATTTGCTTGTAAATAACAAAACAGCTTTGTTCTGTTTTTAAAACTCATGCTCTCTCCTGTCATATTTTGTGCCCAGAATAATTATTCTTAGACTTCACTTCATCCTGTAAATAAGATATAGTTTTGAGATTAGTTTAAGTAGGACACATGTCAATTCCTCCTGCCTATTTCTGCAGTCTGGGCTAAATGCTCTCTGATATTGCTCTTGTTGTACCACTTTATGTGTGTCATAGTATATTAAATGTATTTTACTTAAACTATCTTCCTAACACATTAGATGTTCTTTGATGTCAGCTGTAGTATAATATGTGAGGCATATATATATATATATATATATATATATATATATATATATATATATATATATATGCGGTCTTTTCCAAAGCACTTGTCCTTTAAAAGGCACTCCATGGTATTTATTGAACGGATGAATAAATGATTCAAGGAATGACTAGTTGCATAAGGGCAGCAAAACTCTCAAGAAATTGACCCTTGAAATATGCTCAGTAACCTCTTTCATGAAATTCTAAAACCTCATTCAGCCCAAAGACACAAAGCTAGTTATGCTGTCCTAGTGTTTCTTTCATACACAGACAATGAATCATACCGAATTACAGCTCTTAAGACCTTACAGCAAATGCAAAATGCCCTGTAGGACATTCATCTCTTTCATACTGCATTATATTTTTAAATGATAATTGTTGTCATAAATGTTCTTACCCACATTTCAGCTAGTTAAAATTTTTGCCAGCCTCAATAAAATGAAAGATGCCAGATTGTTTACAGATGAATTAATCATGACATTATCCCTAGAACTTTTAAATTACATCAATTACGTTGCATTTAGCATCACAAATAACCTGCATATTAAACAAATGGAATCTTTTCTCCTATTAATAAAGATTAAATCATTAACTACCACTACTTGAATAGAAATGTATCTGCAGTGAATGGCTCCTAGGACAGATAAGAAATCTTGTTCTGTTACAAAATAGATGCCATCTTTTGGGGGACATCATCAATCTTTGTGGAATTTGGGAACATTCGTCTTCTTTAGGAGTTCATCTATGAATTGATTATAACATTTAGATGTGGTAGACTGCCTAATGCTGAGAGCTTAAGAGAACCATGTGAATAAATTCCACATTAAGGAGCCCAAGGAGGTTAAGAATCTTCGTGAAGCATAAGACAAGCCTGTTTCTCAGTTTCCAGATTAACTTTTCTGATACCTAAATTATTTGCATTTTGTTGATCAATGTACTTAAAATAGTATGTCATGGCACAAAGAAATCATTCCACACCCTTCTGGCTCCTTCTAGGCTGGCAAATAATTGACAAACATCAGAAAGATTGATGAGAAAAGAGTCAAAGTCCACTAATAGCATGTATGATTCTTGTATTGTGTAGAAAGGTCTAGAAAAACTGAATGACTTGCTTCTTGGCTTCAGATTCCATCTTAAATAGCTTAACTAGTACAGGAAAGGCTGGGAGGAAAAATAAGGTCAACCAGAGACTTTACCATAGATGGCACAGTCATCAAAAGGAAAGCAGATTTTAGTTCTGTCCTCTCCATTGACAAGAGATGAGATATTAGATCACCCCTCAAGAAACCTGTTCACCGAGAAGTTGACATGCAAATGCATTTTTCAAAAGCAACTCCCATTCAGCCTTCAAAACTCCTCTTTGAAAGAAACTTTTGCCAAAACGACATAGTTGGGTCTGGGAGATCTTTGCTCTCCTCGAAGAAGCTTGCCATTGTTTGAACTAAGTCAGGCTGAGTTTTCAAGTCATTATTTTTACTGTTTTATATAAATTATGCATAAGTACACAATCTAATCAAAATGTGTTTAAATCATTAATCTCAAAATGTTTTTTAAAAGGTAGCCTTTAATTCACTATGCCAATTTAATTTTTGTTATCTTATTTCTTCATTTTTATTGATTACATATATATATATATATATATATATATATTACATCATTGTATACTCTCAAGTTCTCCCACACCATGTCATGTGTAAACTATCATTTTGGTCCCTGTGCTCATCCCTCCTGATTTCTCTCTCCTTCCTAACTTCTCCCTTACAATATGCTTTATCTCTGCAGTCAGTTTGTTAGTTTTAACTTTTTCTTGTCCTTTTGTTTGTTTACCCTTTTTAAAATTGTAAAATGTTAACAAAACCAAAAGTTTTCCAAAACCAAGTTGTGGCTAGCTATGACCCATAAGTATACTCCTAAGCAACAAAGTGATAGCCAAAGCATCTGTAACCACACATCTCCTTCAATGTCAGTTTTCCTCACTGTGAATAAGAGTCTTTGGCCCTGAAAGTCATTTCTATCCACTCCCTGCCCCTCATCTCCCCATCTCCCCATCCAGGGTTTTTTCTACATAGCTTCTGGTTTCACATTGTGCAGCCTTGCTGAGTTTCCCTCACTATCCCAGCAACACTCTAGCAAAAACAGAACATGAACAGTTGTGTACAGTATCTTCATATTTCATAGTAATCCACATATAGCTCATTCCAAATTTTTATGAAAATTAATTCACAATCTACTTAGTTTTTCCTCTACTATTACATTTATCTTCCCTTTTTTGTTTCTACTTTCCCATTCTATTTGATTTCATTTCTTTAAACACTAGTCAACTAAGTTTTTACCTGGCATGATAATGAGGAGATGATTTGGGTGGAGAGCATAAAAATACCCTTGTTGCTACCCACAGCATGATATAAATGGTCTTGTCAGTATCAGAGGATACTTTGGGTTGGTTTAACATGCCACGGTAATTTCATGTTTTCTTTCCATTTACTCATATGACTTTTTCTGAAGTCTTATTAAGCAAGTAGCATGAATTTAAAAAAAAGAAATTAACACCAGTGAACAGAGAGTCCCTAATG
Organism: Uropsilus gracilis; assembly: GCA_004024945.1. Classification (NCBI taxonomy): domain Eukaryota; kingdom Metazoa; phylum Chordata; class Mammalia; order Eulipotyphla; family Talpidae; genus Uropsilus; species Uropsilus gracilis. The sequence continues at coordinate 40,959 of PVHY01004413.1, read as the reverse complement.
TAATAAGACAACGCTGGTGTGAGCTTGTCCAGGAAATTTATACCTGTTATCCCACTGTAATTATTAATGGCTTTTACTTTGGCCAAAGACAAACCATTTTCGATGACAACATCTGATCATTGCACTTTTAATGCTAATGAGATCAGCAGTAACAGCCATTGAAAAAACAGTTCACCTCAGGAGCTTTGTTGCTACAGTAACAATTGAAACCAAGGTCTTCCCAAGGTTACTTTTAGCAATGACACTAGAGAATAGGCCTTCCCATTCAGAACAGGTTTCTCCAAGATGTCTGAGCATATGTGCTGCTGGTAAGTGGATAAATTGGAATAAGGTCAATTAAAACCCTACTGATTCATGAGAAACCTTAATTCCCCCTTAAACACCTAGAATAATGATCATGGGTGGTATTGCCCAGAATTGGGGTTACTACCAGAAATAAGTTCTCTTTTGGAAAACCCAATCTACATGTTGAATAAGCATCTAATCTCACTGTATATGGTCTTTATCATGATTCACCCTCTTCTCATCATAGAAAGCACCTTTCTCTCTCTGTGGAGCCCCAAGCCCCTCCTTAGTTCAGGATACAAGCTCCTGTTTCTCCTCACTGATCTTGCAATCAACATGTCTATTCAGATTCCCCATTTGTTGTCTCCTATAATTATTCCCGATGTTATTTTTATTGCTTGGACAGTCTGAGAATAATCCAAAGAGATAATCCTTCCCATAATAACAGTAAGGGCAATAGCAGGAGCACTACAGGTTCAAGATACATACGGCTGGAGATCCATACAAGTTACTCCTGAAAGTAGTCACCCCAGTGTTCTGAGGCAGGAGCACCATCACTTCATGGCAGGGGGAATGACATGAGGAAACTGCTAACTTACCAGTCCACAGGTGAGTGTTCAGAGACAGGGGATTCATTTGTGTTTTATGTCAGTGATGGCTGGTGTCTGAAAGGACAAGTGCTTCCTGAAGGTGTACTTCAACAAACTATTGGATTTCAAGTCATATCACACTAGTAACTTTTCAAAAACTACATCCAAGTGATATTTTTCAAAGTGTGGAGAAATTCTACACACTAAAGGAGGAAAGTGCTTAAATAGGTAATAGTGTGTTCCCATTCCAAATGTCATAAAAGATGATTTTGAGAAAGCTATGAAATGACAGAAAAATAACTATGCTACAGTGTTAAGGGAATATAAGGTACTCCCTGTGCATGTGAATAAGTAATACAATGATAACTATATTTTTAAGTGTGCATGAAAAACTAGAACATGAGTAACTTTCCTGATTTTTGCTTTGCTCCATTTTTTCTAATTTCCTTGAATAACAATATTTAGTTTCCACAATATAAACTCCCAAAATGAAGATTCCAGTTCTCCTTTGTTTCAGATTCACTGAATAAAACTCAAAGAAAGTACGAACAAAATCCAGCCCAGGTTTTCTCGCCTTAAAAGTGTAAAAACATTTTTTAAATGAATAAGATGTATTTTTAAATTGTTTGAAAATACCTTCTCTGAGAACTTGTGATTTCCTGGGTGAGTGGTAGCTCTCTCCTCAGGACCAAGAGCATAGCTGTCGAGTAGATAATCAGTATGTATTGAACGAAGGACTGGGTTTTGTGGAAAATGTAGATGACATCAAAAGATGCTCTGATGATTTCCCATCATAAATAAAATCTACAAGACATATATCTCCACCCGCTGTTTTTACCTGTATGTATACATGTATGTATACATGTGTGTTCCTTTTCTCTTTTGAGGTAATGACTCAGTGGACCTGCTGGGTTCTCCTTGATTGTGCAGTTGGCTGAACTTCCTGGGAAATAGGGTTGCTCCAAGATTCTCTGGCAGCATATATGGCACTTCTCAAAGAAGTGCCCAAAGCCATCTGAAGTCTAACTTCAATGGTGTCTTCAAACACCACTATCTGCTACAGTGGAGTGCAGTGAAATCATCACTGATCTGGTTCTTAGTATATAAAGAAGAAACAAATCTAACCTTTTAGAAAGTGAACAGAATGAAAATATAAAAATGATACTTCCTCATTTGGCTTTTAAACTTTATAAAGAGGGAAAGAAGCTCAGATGTGATTGGGAATTGCTAGAGAAGCAAAATTGCTGGTCAATTAGGAAATAATCAGTTCCTCCAAGAGAAAAACACTTTTTGGACACTTACCTTTTTTATGATAAATTCTTTGCCTTGCTTAAAGGTGAAATGATGCTCATGAGTTGAAAAATTAATTAGATTCAGGGGTGCATGTGTTGTGGGTGAGTGAACTAAGGGAACAGCTTTTTCTTTTTTTTTTTTTTTTCCTGTATCAATGTATGGCTTTGATGAGTACACAAAAAGACATAGAGGGATTTATATTTTAAATATTTGTGGAGGCAGTTTCATACTCTCTAATGAACTCAGAATCTTATTTTTAAAAGTATTTGTGAGGCAATGAACTCAAAGCCACCAATGAACTATTTAAGCATGTGAGAGCAGAGTCTAGAAATAGCTAAGCCAACATTAATATTGTTGTCATGATATATTAATTTAATGTACTAATGATTCATTAAAACTCTTCTAACCAGCTTCTGTAATCAATCAACAAATATTTACAAAACAGTTATTAGGTATGTGTATGCTCCCACTCTGCTCTAAAATTATATTGAAAGGAAAAGACAACAAGATCCAATTAATTGTAGAGAAGAAAGTAATATGAAATTTTGAATTATTTGGCTTGGATATAAGTAACCTGTGATCTTGAAGAAAAATTAAGTTGAAATTACTTTACAGTTTACTCCAGATTACCTCAGAGACATGCACAAATAAAGTTGCTAATCAATACCACAGCCATACAGGAAATAAAAGGAAATGGATATGGAAGGGGGAAAAAACAGAGTAAACACACATCCTGATTTACTAATAAAATCTCAGTTTCTCAAAAACCTATTCTATTATTTTGACTCAATTCTTGCTGAATAAAATACTAGCCTTAAGTTACTTTTTATTTAGATTTTATGAGAGACTAATTCAAACTGACTTTTGATTCAAGTAATTGGAGAATAAATAAGCATCTTAATAAAAAGATGTAAATCTATGATGAAAATTTCCCCCACAAAATTATTTTGGACTGATCTCCCCTTCAAAATTGTCTTTAACTGCAATATCCCAACAACACACTTAGTTTCTCTGCAGTAGACAATATCTTTATAATAAAAACTAAATGACATAGCTAATATTAGCATACTTGATGAAAACATATTAATTTAAGCTTTGCCCTATCCATGGAGGAATGCTAAAATAATATAAACATCCTCCAGAAGAGCACAGGTTTTTATGACTCAATGATGTTTTGTATTTACCTAAGTACTCCATCTCCTTAATAATTGTTACATGGTTTATAAAACACCCAAACATTTAGAATGATACATTTTATGCTTTAATCAAGATGACAAAATTTCCAATAAAGTTAAGCAAAATTTCCTGTATGAATCTATTTCAGTGCCAGAAGTTCTCAGTGAAGTTGCTTCCCTCTGCACATAAAAGAAATTGGTAGAATTCTCACTCCAGATGTGTAATAAGACAATACTTGCTTATTATAGTCAGCAGACAAAACATCAAGTATGAGGATGTCCCCAGTTTCTGAACTTGTGCCACCTTATAAGAGCATTTCTTTGTCTTTGGGTGCCCAATCAGAACAAAAGGAAGTTATAGTTGCATATCATCATTATGTTATGGTGGTTTTGGCTATAGTTTGCAGCTTTCAGTCAATTGCTCATGCAAGTTTGCTGTGAGAGTCTTTTGTAGGTGTGATTAGAGTTCATAATTTTAAGTAAAGGAGATTATTCTAGGTAATTCCTCACTGACTTGTGACATATAAGAGCGAAAGTATCTTATATTATTATGCAGCTAGCTCAAATAAATCTGGGTGGGCCTGCCTCAATCAGATGAGGGAACTTAAAACATTGGTGAAGCTTCCTTAAAGCAAAAGAAATGTCAGCTGTGGAAACAGTGTCTGTCCAATCCTAAATGTCCCGCTTTCTGGGTAGTCTACCTGCCTAGCCAGCCCCCAAAACGCTAAGGGCACTTCCTTGCAGCACATCTCTCTGTATGTGTGTATCTCATACCTCTCTGTATGTGTGTACCTCTTGCTGGTCTTGCTTTTCCAGCTGAATCTATGACAATTATCCATCATTTTGATCATAACAGGAAAAGGCCTGTTAACTCAAGGAAAAGAACAGAGAATAGGTGGGTTCCAGGTAACTTGAAATAAAATAAGCTACATTCAGTCTCCTGAAATGGAGCCTCAAGTTCCACTTAAACCTTGGAAACTGTTCAAGGAGAAAGAACATTGGGACATGACTGAAAAAAAAATAGTCCAGGTAATGTATAATAATTTTTCAATGTTATCCTGAGTAGGAAAAAAAAGGGAATTTCTTTGAAAAATCTTTCCAACTGATGTCTCTATAGAGTTCCGGACCTTTTACACACTCATTTATAAAAAATAACCTATTCATTTATATGGGACCTGGCAAAGAGAAAGGCAATTCTCTTGAACTTAGGTCAATAAATCCTTGAAAGTTTTTTTTCATTTTATAAAATGTAGGTGACCTCACATACTAAATGGAATGTATTTTCTGCATGAATTATTTGTATTCAACCATTATATTCATTTCAATAAAATCTTTCTCTGTTGCAATCTTCATTTATGCCTAAATTGACTTTTCACAAACACACATGTATCCATAGATATATAAGTATATAAATAGATGTGTTTATGCAATTTGGCAAATATGTGTATTTGAGAAATTATGCTAGGGTTAAGGATTGCATGCTCCATCATGATAATGTGTTCTAGCATAAAACCCATGACCAAACTATGGCTAATAAACTGATTTAAGCATATGAAAATATTTGAAATCTCATTGAACCTGTCTTAATATATCCCCTTTTCAGGACTAATGATATAAAAATTCAGGATTAAAGACCATAGCCCATAAATCATAAACAAAATGACAGCTGTTTTTCTTCTTATAAATCATTTTGCTGAAACCACCAAGTATAACAGTGCCCTAGATCAATCTATCATTCCCACAGCTAAACACAACATTGGTTGCCAAGGATAAGCTTCACTTTAGTGTGCTGCGAAACCTCATTAATTTTCTTCACAGGTATTTGAGAATGCAACCCATCAGTGGGGTAATAAGTGAAAGAAATCTACTAGAACATCTTGATTTTTATTTTAATGAGTATAAAACATAAAGCAAATATGTAGCCCACTGATCTGTGAGACAGAATATTCCCCCAACTTAGGAATGATGCTGTTTTGTTAAAAAAACAAAGTTTATAGCTAAGTGACAATCCCCCAAGGTAACTACAGTGGGTGTTCACTTAACGTTGTCAATAGAATCTTGGAAAGGTTGACTTTGGATAAAAGGAAACAACTTTACCACAACTGATATAAACAAGAAATTTGTTCTACATCATATGTTGTTGGTTACAAAAGCATCACCAAACTTCTCCACAAAGACCCAAAACACCTCTAATATGAAACAGTCATTTCTATTTCTTTATTCATTCCTTTTCCAAATGCCACATTGTAGCCCAGCGTCTGAGTGCCTGGAACCTGTGCCAGGTGCTCAGCACACAAGATGGACACAGGCCCCAGACAGGATGCCCCTCCTCGCCAGTGCACCAGACCCACACATACACCCTCTTCACTGGGACTCCTGAGACCTGCCCTCAACTTATCAATGATGTGGGAGGCTGTGGGGGGAAGCCTGATGGCCCAGAGAAACCCACATGGGTAGACTTGGGGAAAATGTATAATCTCCATACAGATGGTAGTCCTGACTGGGAATCCATGTTTTCCTCATTCATGTTGCCATGACATGACTTTGAACAAAACAGAATTCAAGGACCTGCTGTATTATGACGACAGTCTACAGTGCATGAATACACATAACAGTAAAATACTTGTAGTACAGAACACATTGTTTTAGCTTGAGTTTACAGCCTAGAAAATAAGGATATGGAAGTTTAGAAAGGAGAAAGGAGAGGAGAAAAATAAAAGGTTGGTGAAAGGCAAAAAGCAGAGGACACAGAGTAGAATGGAGGGAAAATTCACAGTCCATGACTACATACTGACCTAAACTTAATTACCATTAATGATATTAATGGCATAAGTCAGGAGAAAGACAAATACAGGATGGTCTCAATTATATGTGAAATATGGAGAGATATAATTAAGGGTCAGTCAAAACCAAACCAATTCTTCACATGGGACTGAAAAGCTGAGCAAAGCAAAGGGGGAGAGTATGGTGGGAGGTGGTAGGTGAGGCCCAATGGAATAAGGTGGAGAGTGGAGGACATCTGTGGTGGGCAGGGACTGAAGCTATACACATGTGCAGGTTTGAACCTATACCCCAAGAGCACAAAGATGTAAATCTCAATAAACATAATTTGGAGAAAAAAAAATTAAAAAATAAAGTTATTTATTTTCATTTCTATTTCCTGTTTCTTTTCTGACCACTTTGTCCATTTTCTCAGGTATCTGAGGGATCTAGTGTTATCCTCAGCACTGTCCCACAGATCTCTCCAAGTATAGTTTCCTGCAGGGCCCCTAGGAAAAAGGAGTTTTCTCTGAGTTTTGCAGAGTGATTTTATGCCATGATCTTCCAGCACAGGTGGCCTGGTAGATAACATGAAGCCTTGAGATTCAGTTCACATGTGTGGAAAACAGCAAATAATATGTAACCTAGATGTAAAGTTCACTTGCACAAAACATACTTCTGTAAAATAGGCCTAAACTTGGCCTTGTGCCGGCTTTGTCCATAAATCATACAAAGGCTACTAAAGCTCCTCTGAGGGGCCTCTCACTGGCCACACACCAATAGGCTTGGGGCCACCTCTGTGACCGGAGCCCAGGTTGAAAGGCATCCATGGTTGTTCCCCATGTGTCTCTGGCTGCCTCACAATAAAGGCTATTCCTGCTCCCAACACATAAGCTTTATGACCCGCTGTCTATCTACCACCATAGAGAACCCAGCCAGCCTGTAGTGGAGGCTCTAATAGCTCCAAATCAGATGGCAAACTTTAAAAAATAAGACCTGTTGGATCTTAAAATCAGTGACTTTATAAGGATATTGCAGTTTAAAAATAAATGAGAAGACAGAGTCTTTGAATACAAGAAGATATCCACAAAATGAGCAGGCATAGCCCATGGTCATTTCTTCATTCATTCATTCATTCATTCATTTGTTTACTCATTCATTTAGTATACAATGAAGGGCGTTTCTCACAAAAGGCTCTTTTATTCAGTTTTGTTAACATTGTCCTTTTTCTTTTTTTAGTGACTATACATAAATTTACTAATCATATTTACTAATTAGTACATATATACTAATGTATACATGTATATATATATGCTTACATTGCTGTATACCCCAAAGTTTTCCCACTACCATGTCACCCATGAACCTTTATGATGATCTCTTGTGCTCATCCCTCCCCTGATTCTTTTCTACTTTCAATGGCTCCGTTATAGAACATTAAACTACAGCCCTCCTAGATTCACCATTTGCTTTGTTTGTGTATTTGCTTCCACAGTGGCTCAAAAGTTAGTAAAGGCAGGATAGTTTCTGGTCTTTTGGGTTTTTTTGTTTTGTTTTGTTTGCTTGGTTTGTGGGTTTTTTTGTTTTGTTTTGTTTTTGTTTTTTGTTTGTTTGTTTGTTTGTTTGTTTGTTTGTTTGTTTGTTTGTTTGGTGGAAGTAGACCAGGTGCAGCCATTTGTATAGAAGAGTCAGGAAAACCACATCTGTTACTCCCCATTAAGGTATGTTCCCAGCAAATTAACTAGGTCAGAAGACTTACATAAAAATTTAATTAACTGGTTAATCAGGTGGACAAAAGATCAACCTGAGTGTTTAAAAACCTTGAAGAGAAAGCAAATTAATTATCTCTGAATGCTTCCTTTCAAAAAACTACTCATTCCTATAACCAGTTTGAGCTCACTGAACCCCAATATTTTCACCACTCAGAAAGCAGAGACCCTCATTCACCATAAGTCATGCATGTGGAAAAGAATTTTTCTATAAAACAAGATGCATTTATTAACCAGTCATGACTTTATCATCACCTTTATTAATCAAACAGCAACAACTACTCATCAGAATTTCTGATAGAGTATTTGCAATCAGATCCTAAATAGTCAAAATTATCAGAAATTACCTCTACACTGATACAGGATCTTCTTACAAAAAGCAATTAATATGATTGTGATTGTCTAATATTTTAAAAAGGTTATTTATTCCAAAAATTCTAATTACACTCAATTTTTAGAGATTAGGTAGAGAGACAAAATCTTAATTCAGTTATTTTATTTTCAGCATTAAGCTCATAAATGAATTCTCAAAAACTTTTTCAGTTGAGAAGAAAAACTAAGGAAAATTATAAATATGTATATATATATATATATATATGTGTGTGTGTGTGTGTGTGTGTGTTTGTGGTTGTGCTAGTTTTTATCCAGTTCTTCAATCATGATTTATTTCTTTCCAATTTCACATAGAAAATTCACATGATCAAATTAACTTCATGCATCATCTGTCTTGTTGGAAGAACTGAATCTGAAGAGGTATGTGTTCTCAGAAGAAAAGGGATGACCTTGTATTGTGGGATCCATGAACCAAAAAGACTAAAGAGAGGCTTCTTCATACACTCTGAGCAACCCTTGCCAATAAGCATCACCTTTGGGTGGTAAGCTAAGGTCAGCTGACCTCTGCGAACATTGGGCAGTCTGAAGGCTCTTAAAAAGTCTGGGTTATTTTAAGATTGGAACTGTGGAAGCTCTAGGGACTGGGGAAAGGTCATGTCTTCTCTGCTTTTCCCCTAACCAAAGATGTAATCACTGCTCCTTTTTATGAACTGGAAAAAGGTTTGGTTGGTGTCATCCAGGTATAGGTTTACCAGTGAACATGTTCTCTCTAAGAAACTCATCTGTTTATTTTCAGTTTAAAGATGAAGTTATTTCCTTCTTGTCATGTGACATCTCCTTCTTCTTTCTCTGACACCCCAAGTTCATCAGTACATAATAAATATGCCTGGTTTGCCCCATTTTACTTTAGAACATACAGTCATGTAAATTTTCCATTCATATGTTATTAAAATGATTTTTTCCTTTGTTAACCTATCTGATGCTGTTTAGACTTCTGACCCACTCTGACCCACCTTCTAAACCAAAGATATGGGCTAGAGAGTAGTTCTCCCATGAGCCAGCAGCATTCATACACACATTTTTCTTGAAGTTTCTAATTATAATTAAAACACATTAAATTTTATATAAAGTGTTATCTTTTTATCTTATCCAATCATATTTACTAATAGGATTTAATGACAAGGATAAGAACATTCTATATAAACCTTTAAAATCTAATACTGGGTTATACAAAATGTTTGACAACATGGAAGAATGTAGCTTTAAGTACTAACTTGTCTTCTTTAGATAACTTTGTCTGACTAGTGACAGCTACTATTCATTCTGTGTCTACTATTTGATTGTCTTCTAAGTGACAGACACTGGGAAAACAATAACAAATGGGACAAGCATGTCACTGTACTAGGAAGGTTTAAGAGCTTAATTACAAATTGGCAATTGACAATTAAGTAGTGTGTTTCAGGTAGTGGCTTGTCATTATGTTCTTTGTCTCCACAATTAAAAGTACTAAAATATCATCACTTCCCATTTTCAGTAAGATATCCTATAACACAGATTATATCTACAAGTTATGTATGAAGCAGCAGAAATTTATCTTAACACTAAATTTGAGATGGGAGAATGGTAATTTTTCTCAATTTAGAGGTATAATGTTTATTCAACATAAATATCAGTAATTAAACTAGTTACAATCATCACTAGAAAAATAACAGCAATTTTGTGTGCAGAATTAAGGAGCAAATTTGTCTTAGTTCAGGATATTTCTTAAGAATTTCCATATAATATATTGCTTTTTGTATTTCCATCTCCAGTTAGAATTATCAGGATTTTTAAAATTCATCACCTCATACAAAAATTATTTAAATCAATAGCTAATAAAATTTCATTAGTGATCTTCCTTCTCAATTGCAATATTTTTCTCCTCAGTTTTATCTTGCACTACTAGCACTCCATCTTCCTAAAAACAGAATCTATTTCTGCTGAGAAATATTTATGGGATTTTCAAAATACAAGAGTTATAACAAAACTCTTATTCTGAAGTTCAAGGTTATTCATTTGACCACAGCCTAACTTTCTGTTAATGTCAGAAATTCCCTCCACCACAGTGATACCAGTCTGGAAATGTCCTTAACCAAAAATCAAAGGATCTATGTTCTGTCTCTGAGATAATGCCACTAACCCTTTGGATGAATTATCTCCTCTTTCACCCTCTCCCCATTTATATTTTAGTGCACATTATTATGAATCAAGTTCCTTTGGATATTGCTTGCTTAGATAGTAGAGTCCCACCACCTTGTTCATTTATTTCCCATCCTGGTCTTCTATGAAATCTCCTCAAAAATCTTCAACTTCTTATTCATAAACATTATGTACACTCAGTCTGAGTTACCTCTAATATCCTTCCAACAAAATATTCCCCCTTCTCTAATCAGAAACATGTTTCGTTAATGATTCTACTGTATCACTATGCCCTTCATTAAATGTGTTTTAAAAGATATAATCAAAAAAATATTTTCCTTTCCATCAATTCAACACACTCCCTGTCATATTCTGCCATAAAAATTTTCCCAAAATGTTTGCAGTGAGAGAGACTGAGAGAAAATAATCTATGCTGAAGTAAAATTGGGAACTATGGATATAAATAATATCAACCTTTGTATCTTTACCTCAGGCTCTCTCAAGCTATTTGTATTGTGCTTAAGATTTTTTATGATAAAAATTAGATGACCTGCTAACTCCATTGTCTTGTTCATTTGGCCATTTCTCACTATCTGATTGTACTGGACATAATCTTTTTTATAGGCTATTCTTTTTTTAGTAATAGAGTGATGACTATAGAACAAGCTAAGCTTCTTTTAAATATTCCTACCCCTAAGTATCTGCAAATTTCACATATGTGTGTGGGAAGCTAATTAAAACTTGGTGAGAAATTGACAATGTTGTTATGTTACAGCAAAGCTGGCAATGTAACCAATACTGTTAGATGTTCCTGTTTTTCAATGCTCATCAAATCTATTCATCTCTGAATTATCTCAATGGATACTGTGGTCGACTAAATGCATTTTCTCCTATCAGAGGAGTCTATTCTACCATGAACCTGGGTTGGTTTTAATAACCAGTTGTTTTATATATGGCAAAATGACACTATTCCACATTGGGTCGGTCTTTATCAAAGTCCTGGACATTTCTGACTTTTCTCATTGAGCCCTGAAATGCCAGACAAGAACTCCAGTCACTCAAGTTGGGAGAACTTTGTCACATGGAAAGGGACATATAGGTATTGAATTGGCAACTTTAATTAAACAATTTGTCTAGAGAGAGTATCAACCTTTAACCCAGTCTTTCTTTAGAGACTAGTCCAAGCTGCTATCTGTCTATAGCTTCTTGAGAATTTTCACTAAGCTGAATGTGTTTAAACCACAGAAATATCAGAACTAATAAATGATTGTTTTAAGGAACCTAATTTAGGGTGATTTGCTGCCACAGTAACTGAAACAGTTAATTTTCCCATACCAACTCACTATTGTATAATTATTCACTAACCAATACATTTTCAAACTCTTGTACTTCATTCTAATTTTTAGTAAGTATATATTTGTATATTTGTATATTTTGCTTACAGGAAGAGCTAGCAGTTAATTATAAAGCAATTCTTTTATCCAAGGAATTCTAGAAATCCAAAAATGGAAAAAGTTGAGTAGACAAGTCACAGGCTCTAGGAACTAAAGATCTTGAAAGCTACTCATGTGAAGGGTGGCTGCCATCATGATCTCATGTGCATAGATCACAGTAAATCACGTGCATAGATCACAGTTTGGGAGATTGAGAAAATGCAGTTAATGATGCTCAATGATGTCAATTTCAACATCAGAAGATCTTAACATCAGAATATGAGAATGTAAAAGAGTGAGGAATAACGATGGTTATGTTGGTACAAAAATTTAGAACATTTTTAAGAAGTTAGGAAAGACAATGACAATTACAATATGATAAATGTCTAAAAGTAATACACTATACACCTTAAAATTATACAATTTTAAAAGTAAATTTATCAATAAAAAAATCATGAATATTTTCAACTCAAAACTATTTACCAATGTTCTTAAAAGCACATATACAAGTATAAACTAAAAATTATAAGCTAGTTTGCCTAGATTGAAGTTATAAATCTGTGACTTTATAAGACTGACAGGTATATATGTAGTAGAAGAATTACTGATTTCAAGTGTAAATATTTTGGTGTAACCATTATTAGATGAAATAGGAACTTTTGTGTGTATGTGTTTTCTCCAAAACATTTTTATTTTAATTTTTAATTAACTTTTATTGGTTGCACATATACCTATACCATCTATATATATAGACTCATATTTATATATTACATCATTGTTTATCCCAAGATTCTATCATCACCTTATCACCCATGAACCATTTTAATCTTTTGCCCTCCCCCCCATTTTCACCCTCCTTCCCCTCTCTTGCTCTCTGCTTCAGTTCTGTTGGCAGTTTTAAATTTTTCTTGTCCATTTGTTTGTTTGATTTTTCTATATCCTTATATAAGTGAGGACATCCCATATTTCTCTTTCTCTTCATGGTTAATTTCTGCTAATGTGATTCCTTCTAGTTCCATCCATGTTGCTGCAAATGACATGTTTGTTTTCTTTGATTGATGCATAATATTTCATTGTGTAAATATACCACATCTTTTTCAGTTACCCATCTGTTTTGCAGCATTTGAGTTGTTTCCTGGGAAAACTGGACCACTATATGCAAGAAAAAATTAAACCAAGACAACTCCCTCACACTATATACAAAAACCAACTCAAAATGTATAAAAGACTTCAATGTAAGACCTGAGACCATAAAATACATTGAGGACAATATGGGCAAACCTCTTGAAGAAAACACTACATAAAACCCTTTCAGGACACATCTACAGTTGGCAAAAAAAAATGAAGGAAAACATAAACAGTTGGGACTACATCAAACTACATAGCTTCTGTACAGTAAAAGAGACAATAACCAAAACAAAAAGAATCTCAACCAAATGGGAGAAAATTTTTGTCCTCCATAAAAGAGTATGTGCTTGATAACAAAGATACACAGAGAACTCACACAACTTAACAAAAACAAAGCAAAAAGCTCCGTCAAAATTGGGGAAAGTAACTAAAAAGACACTTCTTCAAAGAGGAAATAGAAATAACCAATAGGCATACCAAAAAATGCTCCACATCACTAATAATCAGGGAAATGCAAATCAAAACCACACTGATACCATCTTACACCAGTAAGAATGGCCCATATGAATAAAAAAAAAACGGGCAACAACAAATGTTGGTATGAATGGAAGAAAAAGGAACACTCACTGCTGATGGGAATGCAAAATGGTCGAGCCACCATGGAAGGATCCTCAAACAACTAAAAAGTTGTGTTGAGGATCCTCAAACACCTAAAGTGGAACTACCATTTGACCCAGCAATTCCACTAATGGGAATCTACCAAAAGGACACAAAATCACTAATAAATAAGGACACTTGTACTAATATGTTTATTGCATCACTATTTACAATTGCCAAGATATAAGAGCTTTCCTTGTATTTTATAAGTTCTAGAATCTTAACATGTTTCATGAACTATCAGGTCTGTCAATGAAAAGTATATATAAGTCCTTAAAATTCTTTGTTTATGCATGTGTATGTTATCTGGGTAAAGACTGTATGTCTTTCATCAGATTTTCAGAGGAAAGAATAAGTCTGGTTGCTTTTCAAATTATAATTAAGATTTAATTAAACGCAATTCTAAAAGAACAGAAAGTATATGGGAACAGACTATAGAAGAGCTTAGTTTCTGTCTAGTCTTTTTTCTTGCATATTACAGAGCCTCTCCCCTAGAACTGGCCATCCCAGTCTGACTTAATTGCTCCACCATGATTTCATTTCCTACTAATGTGGTAGCCTATGGTATGCATTGATTGTCTAGTTCTGGTTTGCATAATAGATGAGAATCAGGCAGAAAAGTTCCAGGTTTCTTATTATCTTTTATAAAATATAACATTGATTAGTTGAAAGCTAGAAATAATTTAGTCAAAATGTGATGAATATATGTGACTCTATAGGACAAAGAATGGGCTACATGATACATTCACTGAAAAATGACTCAGGTGTATCATGCTTATGTTAGGGACTTGAAGTAAAAAAGAGATTTTGATATAATTTTTTCTGGATAGTCTTATGAGCAAGAAATGAATAAACACACATTATCATTATTCTCACTTTATATATCCTAAAGGATCCTTCACAGACCCAAAATTTCAACCTCCACCTGATTAAGAGGAAAAATGACAAACAGAGAAAAGAGCAATTACATTCAGGCTTATTTGAGCATGCTGACATAGAAGAGGAAAATATATGTGAGCTATTACTTGACTGACAATAGACTGTAATTAACTCAGGGGAGAGAGCTGACCTTCTTTACCAGAAGATACATAATCCAGAGAATATTCCAGTGTTTGAAGGCAAATGGAAGTGTCATTGAAAACTCTCATCCAGTCATATATTATGAATGTCAATTCAGACAGTCTTTCTACACATATTCAATCATATTCTCTAATCCAACATTACCAAAATGGAGATATGTTAGGAAAATTTTTATGGAAGAAAATTATAAAGGTTTCTGTGCTATTTCTCAAGTCTTAATGAACTAAAATTACTATAAAAAATCAAGAAGATATGACAAATCACAGAATAGGAAAGATATCTGCAAGAAATACTTCTGATAAAAGCTGTTACCTAAAATAGATAAAGAACCTTAAAACTCAAAAATAACCTAATTAAAAATGAACTAAAGGTCTTAATAGACACTTCACCAAAAAGATATACAGATGGGGAAGAAGCATATATGATGCTCTATATAATCTGTCATCATTAAATGCATATTCAAACAATTCTACAATTCTATTAAAATGCCTAAAATTCAGAATACTGAAAATGCTGACAAGGATGTGGAATAGTCGTAACTCTCACTGACTATATTTGGGAGCCCAAAATGATACAACTTAGTGGTTTTTACAAAATTAAACATGTGTCAGCAATCAATTAAAGTTTACCCAAAGAAGTTGAAATTTTTGTCCAGTCCACTATAAAAACTTGCACATAAATATGAGTAGCAGTTTTACACACAGTTATGAAACTAGGAAGCAATCAACCCAGTGGGTGAATTGATAAATAAAATATTCCATACACAAACAATAGAATATTACTCGGTACTAAACAGAAACAAGTTTATCCAATCATGAAAAGACATGGAGGAACATCTAGTGCATGTAATTCTGGGAAGGAAGCCAGTGTAGAAAAGATACATATAGTAAGATTCCAACTGCCACTTTGGAAAAATCCAAACATTGGGATGATAAGATCAATAGTTGTAAGGAGTTGGGAAGTCACTATGTGGAACACAGAAAATTTGTAGCACAATGAAAATATTCTGGGTGATACCATAATGATAGGTACAGACACATATCTTAACATAGTTGTCTAAATTCATGAAATATGTAACATCAAAGTGCACTGTAATGTAAGCTGGGTGGTTATGGCACATCAGTCTACACAGACACTGACACATTACAATAGATGTACCCTCTGGTAAGGGGGTATATATATTTAATCTAAAAAAGGTGTAGATTTTTTTGTGTGTGTGTCGGGGGTGGAATGGACTTTAAGGGAAATCTCTGAACTGTTGTCTCAATGTTGCTGTAAACTTAAAACTTCTCTTAAAAAAATAACAAAAATTTTAAAAGCTCACATTGTACTCATTAAATTTATACAATTAATATGTGTCATTGGTATCTTAATAAAGCTGGGAACAAGTCTTCTCAAAGATTTAACTGCAAAGACACTTGTTGACTAAAATTTTATTCTAAATTATTTTAATGTGATTATAAATGTTACTGCTGAAGATATATTTCTGAAAAGAAGACTGATTGATATCCGTTGTTAGGAATTTTATAAGCAATGAATATACATGTTCAGCAGGCAATAAATATTTCTTTTTACTCTGTATTATTACTATGTGTGTACTCACATATATATTCAACTATATTTAACTTATCCATAAAGAACATGAACACATTAAGTAATTAATGCTTGTCAGTTACTTTGAGTGAACACCGTTTTAGTCAAATGCTATATCTGTGGTAAGTAATAATAATAATCAAAATAATGGGTTATCCAACTATGTAGGTTATTTTCTAGCAGTTTAAAGCATACCATATGTTTGCCCAGAATGTAGATATTTCATTTCTTCTTTAAAAGGACAAGCATTCATCAATTTAAAATAAAACATTTTTAAATGTGAGAGACTTACTGATTTAGATAATGATTCTAAAATCATCTGATACCTACAAAACAGTCAATCAAGGCTGTCAACATGAGGGAGAAGACATGATGAGCAAAGTCTTACATTCTTCCAAACAGTTTTCCAGACCAGAAAAACTTTCCACTCATACTCATCCAATAACATCATATAATTTCCTAGGCAACCTTGTCTTTCCCAACCTCTATGTCTTACATCAGACTGCTATCACCACAGGAACTTTCCTGCTCATAAAATCCATTTTACTTCATTAATTCAGTGTGCTCTGACATATTACTGGAAGAAGTAAGATCAAGGAAGAGGGCAGCAATTCATTCTCTCCCTGGAGATGAGAGCTAATACAGGAATGAGAGGGACATAAGTGACACAATTTCCTTGTCAAGTGGACTTCCTCAAGAAAGGGCGAGAATGACATCTGCAAGAAGGAAGATCATCATTAAAATTCCCTTTGAAAGGCAAATATCAGATAGTTTTATTTATATGTGGAATATAGATAAACAAAACAAAGGGCCAAATCGAAACAAACAAACAAAAACCCTAGAAATCCAACAGTGGAATCTAGGCTACCAGAGTTAAGGGGAAGATGGAGAGTAAAGGGTAGAGGGGGCCCATTAGAGGATGGTGAAGAACTATGGGTTCCTTGGTGGTAGGTGTGGCATGCTGACATAAAACTGAAGAGGTAGGATCCTGTACCTTTGAATCATACTCAGTGTTGCAAACTAATGTTGCCTCAACAAAAAAAAAAAGAAAAAAAAAAGAAAAGAAATACAAATAAATAAGTGCATCACAGACTGTGGAAAGTAAATTTTTAACACTTTTTAAATATGATATAAAAATAAATAAAATGTGTGACCAGAATTTATTTAAAAAGAAAGATATCTCTATCTAAGAATTTTCTTGAGTAAATAAAAACCTAGATAAATGATGCCTCGCTCCCAGGAGAATGTCCCCTAAACTATATTATTCTGGGCTATAAATCAGTAGGATTGAAAGGCTCCTCAGAGGAAGAGGAACCACACCAATTGCACGTATAGGCTTCATCCATTATGGCTCAATGACAAGTCCAATGTGGTAAAGCAGGACCTTGGCCTTGACATTTGAAATCTTTTCCTTTATGTGTGCTCCTGACTGTTGTCTTGACATCAATACCCCGTCTTTAATGCCAGTCACTGATAGAGATTTCTCCTATTTTCATGATAAGCTCTATAGCTCATGAATCACAGCTCTGATTATCTGAAATCTCATCAGAAAATCGTCACCACTGCTTACAGTGTAAGGTCTAAACTTCTAATTACAGCTATATGGTCTTTAACACTGTTATCTCAGCCTTCCTGAAAAAAAGGATGTTAGGAGCCTTTCTATATAATTTAAGTCTGTTGCACCAAACTATTTAGTGTTCCCAAAATACCATTGTCAAGTGAAATCATCATTGCAGTGAAACAAATTCAAAATTTAGTAAAAGAAACTTATTAGAGGTTATTCAAAGTTAACCAAAGACCTCCATCTTGAGGCAAATATCAGATTTCACTGAATCCACCCCTTGAAGTTTTGGACCTTATCAATTTAGGTAAGTAATATGCACAGAAAGCACACACAATTGTTTTTTCTTAACAAAACAGGAATCAAGTTAATGTATAACATTTCTTGTTAACTAAAGGAGGCTGTTTTCTCTCAAACTAGTTAACTGATATAAAAGAAGTTCATTAAAAGGTGATTAAATTGATTTGACATAAAAAGTAATAATAATAATAAAATTTAAAAAAAAAAGTTCATGACTTTAAAGGATCCTTTGACCTTGCAGAGATAATCAGCCAGACTTGTCCTGGGAAAGAAGGAAGAATGAATCCCTTATACTCAAAGTATCCTTCTAGATGTTGAGATGCAGTCGGTCCTCTGTCTCATGCTCTTCTTACTGCAACTCATAAACAACTTGGGTTCCTTTGCTCTGTGGACTTCATTTCTCATCCAAGGGTACTTCACAGAGAAGGAGCCATCATTCTAGCAATATGACACATTGAAATCATTGTGGGATGGAGAGGTAAGTGATATGCAATAGAATAAACATAAAAATTTTCATTTTCTTGGGGCACATTGTGCTTAAGTCAAGGTGGATTTTCACTAAGTGGCTCCAAGTTTGTACCTTGTTATAACTCATGCCAGAGTATTTAGTTATAGAAGTATGTACTGCAAAAGTGTACCATATTTAAAAGGTCTTGACAAAAGCTATGGTAATGACTTGTTCAAACAGCATGTTATCACAATTTTCTAAAAGAGAAAATTCTTAAGCAAGAGTTTTCTTTTTCTCTATCGCACCTAGGGCCAAATGCCAGGTGTTTGAGATAAAGGATCTATAACCATTTGATTCTCTGCTGCTTCTACTGGCTATGATCACTAAGTAGAGCTTTCAAGTGTGTTCAATTCAATGTTCAAGCTATATTATTTGTGTCACATTCCTGAGATATGCAGGGTCATTGTTGGTTATATTAGTTTTGCTAACTAAGGAAGCTATTGGTCACTCAGAAGGGACTCCAGGGAGGGACTTCTGAGAGGGGAGGGACATGTAATGGAGACAATTGCCAAATATTATCAGAGATATTTATTATATTTATTCCTATGTCCCTCTTCTACTGACAACAGTTTTTATTTAGTGATGGATAATGGGAAAGGGAGTGGGAAATCTGTATCCAGACTTTGTGACTAAGGGCTCAGAACAGAGGCAATGGCTTT
This sequence comes from Uropsilus gracilis, assembly GCA_004024945.1. Taxonomy (NCBI): domain Eukaryota; kingdom Metazoa; phylum Chordata; class Mammalia; order Eulipotyphla; family Talpidae; genus Uropsilus; species Uropsilus gracilis. The sequence continues at coordinate 21,657 of PVHY01004413.1, read as the reverse complement.
CTCCCAAAGTATGCTTCAGCAACTTGAAAAAAAAGTGTCTCTGGTCAGAAAAGGTCATAATTGTGTATGCCTACAAAAACATGTAGCTTCATGATAGTTACATTCTGGAAATACCGCATTAGATGATTAGTCCTTGTGCTAATGTCATAGAGTATAGCTACACAAATATCAGAGCCCCTCATAGCAAGACTATGTCAATAGTGCATGGAACCACCATTGCTCATAATATGGTTTTCCATTGTTCAAAACATCACTAGCAACACACACCTATGACTTCATCCCTTTGACTTACTAGAAGCCATAAACACCCTTTCCTACAATTCATACAATTTTTAAAGTTCCCAGAATAATTATAGTCAATGTTCACTCATCAGCAAAACTTCACTTATCTTCTCTCCAGGGTGACTGACTGCAGTCAGAGCTTCCTGATTGGTGTGTTCTCTTTCTGATCAAATACAGATATACCTCAAGATTAATAGCTGAATAATATATTTAACCACCACAGAGTATACATTGGAGATGAAACAGAAAAGCCATGCAAAATAAGTTCTAATTTAGAAGGAAAAGCAAAATAAGTTCTAATTTAGAAGGAAAAGAAAAAGAAACGAGAGCAACTTAGACTTCCAGGAAATGGACTAAAGCCCTCCCAGCCAAAGCCATGAAATGACTCCCTCCTTTAGCCAGTCTCACTAGTCATTATGCTCTTCACTGAGAAAGTCACCCTTCTATTATCCTTCCTCATTTTATACAAAAGAGAAATTGTACTACTGTTTTATGTTAACATCCTACTTCCTGTAGGATTATTTATTGTGATCAAAGTCAACAATTATAGGAATGTTTTCCCAACTAAGCTTGAGGTTTTCCTGGTTAAAAAAAAATAGCTCTTTAGAACTCAATAGGATGCTGCTGAATTTGCATTGTCTCTCTCCCCAAACTCATATCCAAAACTAGAGATGTTGTTAACTGAAAGTTGATTAATGTGGATCTGGCAGTTCTGTCTTTTAGCTAAAAGAACAAGCTCTGGTTCTCTACAAACAACGTTGGACTTTATTTTAAAAGTCTTCCTCCAGGCTTCTGTCTCCAAATTAATGGCTAAGATATGAGTTAATTGTACTCTGCCCTTTGCCTCAAGACTACTGCCTTGAGGGTGAGTCTACAGAGAGTGAATGATGATTGACTTGGTCTGAAAGAGAATATAACTTGGAGATTTTCACACAAGACTATGGATCTAGATTCTGGTTATTTCCATAGGCACCCTGCTTGTCCTTACTGCTCCCCATCTCCCCAGAGGTACATACCCCATTGTTACAGTCACACTAATGCATGACAATCTACCCTCAGTCTCTGTGCACTTGTAGTCCACAGCAACTGTACCACTATTTTGTTCATTAAGGCCTGTTGATATCATCATTTATACCCTTTTCCTCAACACTTGATTCCAGGCTGCAGGCATTAGAGGACACATTCCTTCGACCTATCCCTTCTGTCATGTCATTTCCAGACCATTTTTTAGATGATCCATAATTTATTTATTATTTTTTAAATTTATTTATACATATATATTTCACATTATTGTAATCCCCAGGGGTCACCCACCACTCCCCCTCCCTGGCAGCTCCAGCTGGTCCCCCACAGCCCAGTTGTGTACTTTCATTTGATTGTCCATATATTAGTGAAACCACTTAGTTTTTGTCTTTTTCCTTCTGACTTGTTTCTGACAATATGATGTCTTCTATATACATCCATGTTTCCATAAAATCATCAAATTTGTCATTTTTAATTGATGCATAATATTCTATTGTGTATATATACCACATCTTTTTTCATTCAGTCATCTGTCTTGGGGCATTTGGGTTGTTTCCATGTCCTTGCAATTATAAATAGTGCTGCAGTAAAGATCTGGGCACAGGTGTCCCTTGTACAAGCATTGAGGTCTCCTTTGAGTAGATTCCCAGAAGACCAGTTTCTGGGTAAAATGGTAGTTCTATTTTCATTAGTTTGAGGGTCCTCCACACAACTTCCCAGAGGGGCTGAACCAGTTTATATTTCCACCAGCAATGAGAGTGTTACTTTTTCTCCACAACTATGCCCGCACTTCTTGTTGCCCATTTTTTTGGATGTGGGCCATTCTTACTGGTGTAAGATGGTATCTCATTGTGGTTTTGATTTGCATTTCCCTGATGTTAGTGACACTGAGCATTTTTTCATGTGCCTGTTGGCCATTTGCATTTCATCTTTGGAGAAGTATCTTTTTAGCTCTCCCCATTTTTTTAACTAGATTTTCTTTCTCTCTTTCTTTTTTTTTTTTGTTAAGTTGCGTGAGTTCTTTGTGTATTTTTGTTATCAGACCCTTATCACTCATATAGAAGGCAAAGATTTTTTCCACTTGGTTGGGTTTCTTTTTCTTTTCTCTGCTGTCTTTTGCTGTACAGAAGCTTTTTGGTTTTATGTAGCCCCATCTGTTTATGTTTTTCTTCAGTTTTTACCTGCTATAGATGTGTCCAAAAATGAATTTCTGAATTGTAGCCCATGGAGGTTTTGCCCAGGTTTTTCTCTATGTATATTATGGTTTCCGGTCTTATATCCCAGTCTTTTATCCATTTTGAGTTGGTTTTTGTACAAGGTGTTAAGGATGTTTCTTGGTTCATTTTTTTGTATGTCTTGGCCCAGTTTTCCCAGCACCATTTATTGAAGAGGCTGCCCTTGTTCCAGTATAAGTTTTTCTCTCTTTTGTCAAAGATTAGTTGACTATATCTATGTGGTTTTATTTCAGGGTACTGAATTTTGTTCCATTCGTATGATTCCAGGCCATTTTTTTAAAGCAACCTAAGATGGAGTCAGTTTTGCCCATGCCACATCTCCAAACCAAGATTTCATATCTAACTTTATTGCAGTTTCCATGCCTCCCAGGAATATAAAACTATGCTCTGCTATCATAAGTAACCTGTATAAAAAACCCCTGGTTTCCCAACAGGAGGGTAGACTTGCACAATATGATCTTTTCTTTTACCAGAAAAAAGTTGTCCTATCTTCTGTTTGACTCTAAAAACCTTTACTTTCGCAAACAACCTCTTGCGGTGTCTTTCTGCTTGCAACATGGGAAGCCGCCTAGTCATAATCATTGAATAAAGCAATGACTCTTTAAACTTATTTGATAGAATTTTATTTTCTGACAAGAGATCCAGTAGATATCAATCTGTTGAATTGCTCATAATGAGAAAAAAGCTTGTTTATCTCCCAACTTTTGGGAGAGATATGCCCTCCTACCCAACCTCCTACTGAACCCAACTGATTCTGATACCAAGTTTTCTGGTTTCCAGCATATACTGTTGGCAAACTAGAAAGCCAACTCGCACTAGTTTTAGAAAATACAGTGAATTGAGTCATTCATGTAACTGAAAAAGTAAAAAAAAGAATCTGCTTTTGTTACCAAACACTGGTCTCAATCTCCCTTAGCCAGTAAAAGGAAACATACTTTGAGGAAAAGGATAGTGGTTTAATTTGTCAACAAAGTGAGGAGGGCAGCAGACTTGGGTCTGAAAGCCCACCATCCTGCTTTTTGGCAGAGAGCAGTGTTTTTTACCCAGAGTTACAAGGTAGAAGAAGAAGTGGGCTTGGACAAGTGTTAGCATACCCATTCATTGGCATCTGGGGATCTCAGGCTGGTACCAGCTTGCTTTGTTAATCCCTGGTGTTCATCAATTTCCAACACTGCTTCCCTGGCCAGAGTGTGAGGAAACAAGGCTGTTGAAGCTGTTAATCAAGACACAATTGTTGAGTCTCAAGGGACAGAAAGGAGAGGGATGACCTTTTAACACTGCTTCAGTTTCAGTCCAACTGTTCCCACCATTCAGAAGCCCAATGTCCTCCAGTTCTGCTCTGGGTTCCTGCATCATCCCCCTAACAACTTCCTCTGTTTTCCTGTGTCAGCTTCATTTTCTCTTGTGGAAGAAGAATGAAAACCTTGCCTTGTGTTTAGATTTATAGACCACCAGTCTACAACCATACCATTCTGAATGTACCCAATCTTGTCTGATCTCAGAAGCTAAGCAGGGTCGGGCTTAGTTAGTACTTGGATGGGAAATTTATAGACAGCCAGAATCAGGTATCTAACAAACCACTGAAGTGTGGATAGAGGGGCTGAAAATGTTTATCAAACAGACTGAACTTCATTATGGGAACCAGTGGGTCAGCATGGGAAGAGAAGATAGTACTGTGAGCCTTCTTAAACTTTAAGTGATAGTAACCAAACTGACTGTGAATCATGGAGAATTCTCATATTATTCTTATTTTGCAATGTTTCAAATATATGAAAATTTACCTAATAGTGTATACAGGACATTCATATTAAGAAGGAGAAAGAAATAACTAAGGCACACCCCAGCGTTCTTCTTTCTGTTGATTTTCAGCAGCAAAATGGATTGCTCTCCACCTAAATGATTCAGTTAGGTTTTCTCCGAGATGACTCGCGTATAACTTTTCTGGTAGGCATCAACTTTTCATGTAGAACTAAGGCTAATCAAGGCATGTAGCTACAAGGAGACTGTTATCTTTTCTTAAATAAAGGGAAAATTGTCCTGATCTAGGGATAGCATAGATACAAACTTTTCATTGCAAAAGCCTATTTTAAGGCAGGGGAAACAACCCAGGATGAGATTTTGTTATCCGAAGTCATTTCCTTCAGTCTTCTTTTCTCCCCTGGATGACCAGGTCCTTAGCCTGGATATAAAGGCTTGGAATTCCCCCATTTACTTTAGAAGAACTGCTGTTTACCTTATGCTATTAAATTTTTATCTTTTTTCTTCTATTTATTTGATGTTTGTTTATGTAGCCGCAGGAAAAGTCACAGGGGTGGGGAAAGAGCCTCCTGTATCCTGATAGCAACCACAAGAAGAATGAAAAATGAGAGGAAGAAAATATTCAAAAAACATCATTTGTGTAAGAAGTTCACAATTGGCCCAGAGGGACAGATTGAGCATACTAGAGTGACCTTTGGTATACTGTAAATGGAGCATACAGCATACTGTAAATGGAGACGCAAACTTTATAAAGAGGAGAACTCCCTTTTCCGGGAAAAGAAAAGGGGGCAATGTGAAGACTCTGGAGGAAATCAAGTCATCTGGAGGGTGCATTCCAGAACCCAGGCAACACGGGAACGGGAGCTGCTCCACTGGTATTTGACGCACAGCGACACCGCAGGTGAGAGACGGAACACCAGCGCTTCTGGTGGAATCAGCTGCGGTAATGAGACCTTTGGCTCTCACCTAGCCCTTAGAGTCATCACAGTTCAGACAGCTTTCGGGGAATGCATAGCCACAGCCAAAAGTATCATTAATGAACAGAATATTCATGAGCTCTCTGTTTTCTAGAAAATTTCACCTAACAGAGAACACCAACCAAAAGTGTGGATTTGACCTGAACTCATATTGGCAGCACTGCAAACAGGACTCAAGTTATATGCGAGAATTGATAGATCTCTGAATGGCATTAAAATGAAATATTTCAGCCAGACACGGTGGCACATGCCTTTAAGCTTCAGCCTACGAAGCGGCTGCGGCTAGGGGTCGTGGTTCAAGTCCCGCTTGGCAACATAGCGAGACCTAGTCCCAAAAAATACCTGGGAGTGGTGGCGTACGCCTGTAATCCCAGGTACCTGGGAAGCTGAGGCTGGGGATTGCTTGAGTCTGTGGTACCCCGGGCAACAAGAGCCTGTGGTTCCACGGACAAAATAGCCAGACCTAGTCTCCAAAAAAAAAAAAAAAAGATGGACTCCTTCTTTCCCACTCAAATACCTCTTTCCACAGATTTTCACAAGCACAACATACCCCACTTACCACTGTTTCATTCATCCTCTTCAGAGAGAGAGAGAGAGAGAGAGAAACAAACACGTGTGGTCCTCCTCTGATCCTTCCTCTATTCCCTTTAGAAGACTGGCTACCTGTCAAATGAAGTGCATGTCTCCTGCTTAACTCTTCCCTGCTATGAGACTGATTGAAATCTGATTTCCTCCTTTGGAAAGTTGGATGGGAGAAGAGATTCCGAAGTTTGCAGAATAAAGGAAGGACATTCTTAAGTTTGTAAAAGTAGTAGATAGGTTCAAGTGATGAAAATGCTAAAAGTAAGTGTCTGGAAATGGAAAGCATAATATGGACACAGGGAAGCAAAATTTGAAAGTCCTCTGACAGAATGATAATCAACAGACATAAACAGAGGAAGATGCTGTATTAACTCCGGCCCAGCAACACAGGAGCAAAATCCTACATAAGTTCAGTAACAGGCTGTGTTTACAATGATTATGAGTTTGATGGCTAACCTTTAGTTGACTGTCAAGTCCACCAGCCAATCACACCTCTTCAAGGTTCAGTGTCACCTACTACATTCTCTATCTAGAGAGTAGAAGGCTCAGAAAACACTTGGAACCTTATAGAGAGGTTGTATTGTGGAGTGGTTTGTGATGTCAGGCTCCAGAAAAGGTAAGGGTATTACATTTAGAGCTGATAGTGTTACCTTGACCTTCATACGGGCAATGTTATACTATGATTTGTAACATGAAATATATATATATATATATTTGTTCTTTATCACCATTTCTCATGCAAAGCCCATAAAAGCCTTGAAATCTCCTAAATAAAGATGTCTTGTTATTTCAATGAATGATTAAACCATGCCAATGTTATGACAACATAAAAATCCAAAGTAATACACATTAAAATTTCCTCCCTGTCTTTTCATAGCTTTGTACAGTATTTCTGCTCAGTGCAAAATAACATTCATTACTTAGATGTACCATGATGATTTATTCATTCAACTACCCAAGTACTTCTTACTTCCAAGTTTTACCAGATAAATTGCTATAAACATCCAATATTTTGTATTGCATACCTTTTTTCCAAAGTATAAAATGACTAGCTAGAAATGCAGAGAATCTAGAACAGTCAAACAACTTTGAAAAAAAATGTGAAACACTATGATCTCACAATTTTTTCAAAAGATTCAAGACAGTACAATATTGGCTGAAAGGTAAGCATATTGGTCACTACTATAGAATAAACTGCAGAAATACATCCATTTATGTAAGACTAGGTGATTTTCATAGTAATTCAGTGGAGATTTTCAAGGTTGTTTTTCAAGTTGATTTTTAAGTTACAGTGGAAAAAGGATAACAGTTCAAAAATATGGCTCCAGAGCAATTGAAAATTGACATGGTGAGGAAAAGAATAAACATGAACTCTTACCTCATACCACACATAAACAATAGAACTTGCAATGGATTATAAAACCTAAATTTAAGTGCAAAACTATATAACTTCTGACAGAAATATAAAAGATAACCTTTGTGACTTTAGGTTTAAAAAGAAAACCTTCATTGAATGTAACACAAAAAGTTAAATGTAACACAAAAAGTATAATGTAAAATAAAAAAGATAAAACAAATTTAATAAAAATGTAAATGTCTTATTCTTCAAAAGTCATCATTGAGAAAATGAAAAAAAAAGGCCACAGACAATTAAAGTATCTGAAAAACATTTCTGGTAACAGAATTGTATCCAGAATATATAATAAACTCTACAATTCAACCATGACTATTAGATGAGAGACAATATAATAAAAAATGAATAAAGTTACTTGAGTAGGCAACCAGCCTATTAACATATAAAAATGGTGACTAAGCAAAGAAAACAACCTCAACATCATGATTCTTTATGGAGCTCACTACTCAATTGGTCATCTCTGTACTTCTCGTAATGATTAAATAGGCATGACTCTCTAGGCATTGGTAAAGGTATGAGGAAATCAAGATCTTCATATTTTGCAAGCAAGGCTGTCAAATGCTATTTTCTGTTTTTTAGAAAAATAATTCTTTAGCTTCTTTTAAAAACTTTTTTTTTTGCATCGTTATAGTTCCCGTATATCTCCTGCCACTGTATCATGACCCATCACCGGTTCTTCAGTTTCCTAAAAAGTTATAGTAAGATCCAACAATTCCACTCCTTAGTGGTTAGGAAAATATTTACACACACACACAAATTGTAGTTAAATATTCAAAGCAGGGCAATTTAAAATAATCAGAAACTAGAAATGATCCAACTCGCACATGGATAAAGTAAATATTGTATATTAGTATGATAAAATACTACTCAGTAATAAAAAGGAAATAAATAATGCTACATACAGTGCTATGAATAAACCTCCAAAACAGTATGCTAATAGAAGAGATCATTAAAAAAGGAAATTACAGGTTTTGAATAGTGGATGGTAAAGAAATATATCTACTGACAGTAGCAGCTCTCATACTGGATATCTAAGCATTACAAGAAGTAAGCAGTATATTAAGGTTACTCTTTGATAAGATAACATCTAGGTAGTTTATTTACCACTATATTCTATGTATGATCAATTTTCCTCAAATAGGGTCAAATTTAGTTGATGTGAGAGATTTCTGCTATACCTTTTCTTTTGTGATTTCTTGCTATCTGGCCCCACTAACTAAATTTGACAAAACTGATACCTGGAGGATCTAACTTCCACTTCCTCTTTTCCTCAGCTAGCCCTGCATTTCGCCATGGCCATTTGGAAAAATTAAATATTGAGCTATAGGAACATAATTTTGGTTGGAAATTTTCATTTCCAACAGAGTCTGAAGATCACTCTGTTTCCTTAATGTGTTGGCTAGTGAGAAAGTAGAAAGTTTAGTATTTAATGATCGTGTGTGTTCTAACTCTTTGCATGCTGTTGGAAAAATAATACAGAAGACTTCATTTCATCTACATATTCTGAGGTCCTGAAGGATTATAGTTAATTTCATGCAAAGTAGCCCATGTTCATATTTGCTATAAGAATCCTCATGTCCACCTCAGTGGACAGCTAAAACTACAAGTGACATATTAAAAACATGAATTCACTGGGCTCACAAAATAAAAAATGAATTTAACTTTTGAGTTTTACTTTGGATTTTGATATTTATAAATTATTAATAAATAATAAATTATTTAAATTAGCAGGGATTATTATTTTTAAGACTATATCATCCCAGGGTATATATCTGCTTACTCATTACTGGCAAATTTCAGTCTTGCCACTGGTCTCTTTACAGAACCTGTGGCCAATGAAAACATAATTACTGAGAAAAAACATAGAGGCAACCCTCTGAATTTGCATACTGAATTTAAGTTATTAATTATTTGTTATTTAATTACCATTAAAATTTACATATTTACCAATTTCTGATATTTAGAGTGAAATTAAAACATGGTCACAAGAGATTCTACAAAGAAATAGTGATTGTCTTTAGGGAGAGGGCTTCATAAAGAATAACAGTGGGAATTTCCAAAGAGACAGATCAAGGGGGAAAAAAATCTAACAATGTTAAAGGAAAGTGGGGTTGAGAATATAACATGAGAGACACTCAAAGTACACTTGTTTTTGCTTGCTTGCGTAAAGAGAGGTTTTGAAGGTGTACTTAAATATAGGGGACTATTTTCGGATTATAACCTGGAAGTAAATACAAGAAGCTACATATAAGGGAACATTGTCCACAATCTCTCTTGAGACAAAAAAATTTCAGTAAGGTATTGGTAGGAAAGTTTTTTTAAAGGTTTCAGCAGAAACAAAAGACAAGCTACAATAGAGAGCTCAGGAACAGAGAATCATTAGCGTTTATAGTGAACATCTCTATGCAAGTAAATTGAATCGTCTAGAAAAAAAAGACTAATTCTTGAAAATATATAACCTTGTAAGACTGAGGCAGGAAGAAACATAAAACCAGAACAGACCCATTACAATAAAGGAGACTGAACCCATAACCAAAATCTCCCCCCCCCCAAAAAAAACACAAACAAACAAAACTACATGGTTTTAATTGTGAGTTCTACCCAAACCTTCAGAAGTGAACTATATCTAGTTTTTTCAAACACTTCCAAAAAAAAATGAAATAGAAAAAACACTTTCAAACACCTAAGACTTTACTTTGATACCTAAGACTTACAGGGACATCACATACACATAAAAAGAAAACTAAAGACCAACACCCTGGTGAACATAGATGCAAAAATCTTCAACAAATATTAGTAAACTGAATCTTATGGAATGTATGCATGAAGATGGGGGTGGGAGTGTGTTCCTGCTTACTGGTAGTGATAGTGATAATCACTGTCAGAGGGTGAATAGGTGACCTTGCTTCACATCTCTAGTGGAGAAAATGCTACTTTCTGCTTCATAACTTCATCAGTCTCAGCCTGAGATAACGTCCAGTATCATGCAGTTTCCTGAGACTCACAAAAGCTTCTCTCCTGCAGAATACAGGCAGGCACCTCCCCTTATTTGTTCTATGTTGGAGAAAAGCAACTCCATTTCAGTCTATGAGCAAGAGGCTCGGGAAAATAGGAACTTTTCTTAGCTAGCAATAAATACACCTGTAAGAAAATAATTATGCATCTGAAACCAAAATCTGACTCTTCAAAACACTGCAATAACCAAATGTAAAGACAAAGTTGATATTGATCAATGCAATAAGAGAGAGGAAAACATTTTCAGTTTATTATTGCAGTATATTAGCAAAAAGCCAGGAAGATAGAAATTACTGAGAACTGGAAATTTAAGACAATTCTTTCGAAAAGAAGGGCATGGTTAGAGTTTGGTAAAAACCAAGATGCAACAGTTTAGAACTGATGAAAGCATTCAAAGACTCTCAGGATCAAACTCAAATTGCAATCTTAAGTAAACCTGTCTTTTATCTTCAGGGAAAACATAATGAAATTAATTTTGCAGAAAACTGACCTTTGATGCATTGATGGCTATTAATATTTTTCACTGGGGAATATCTGGGTCTTTTGAGTTATGATTATAATGAACAATCAAAGCATTACTCTAGCAGAAGAGCTCCTAGAAAGCAAACTGATGCTAATGAGGTCAGAGGAGTGCCAGTCAGGTTTTCACATGGTGGTTTCAAGTCCTGCATCCTGGTTGATTGTAGAAACATCTCGGTTCTCCAGTTGTTAACTACTTTCCTGTTGGTATACAAAGGAAATCATCCCGCCCCAACCACAGGGGATTTCCAGGCTGGAGAATGATCAAACAGCACCTTTTAGACATTTAATAACCACATGTACGTGTATCTTCTGGATATGTGGAAGAGATATCGCATGGTCAAGTAACTCACACATACACCATTTCAGAATCCTTCTTGAATACCAGCATAGACAGAAGGAGTTTGGGAGAACAAGAAGGACTATTGGGGAGTTTATAAGGAGAGGCACAATAGACCGAATTACACAGATTAAGATGTTTTTCCTTTGAAAAGAGATGAGGGACCTGGTCTTCCTAGGAGAATGAGGGCGGGGCCGCCAGTTTTCCTTCATCCATGATGTTTTTCCTTTGAAAAGAGATGAGGAACCTGGTCTTCCTAGGAGAATGAGGGAGGGTCGCCAAGAGAAACAGTTTTCCTTCATCATTTTAAATATATTGCACATTAGCTAGACTTCCAGTTGGCCTTCAAGCCCATCCCAAGAAATAACCCTTTTGCCAAAAAGACATATTTTGGGGGGGTTGATTTTTGCTCCCTTACAATATAGTACTGTGCAGACAACTTATTATGCTTTTGACCTGAAGGGTTTTCTGTGACCTTGCTGGTACCATGACTGGGCACCTGGCAACCTTGCTGAAGCATCACATCTCTGACAGGCCCAGAGTTCAGCTGGGCAGTAGTTAGGCCAGCATGTTGGCAGTCCTGGGACCCAGGCTAGCAGCACTGACCTTGGAGAAAATGCTGTCTCTTCAAGGCATGGGTCCTATGTATACACATGGAGTCTGACTGACCTAAAAATAAATCTTGTTCTCAGACATCTATTTCATGCATTTGTGATTAGAGTAAATTATATAACCTTCTGAAGTTGAGATCTTATTCTAATAACTAAAATAATATACCTAAGACTTTATTATATAATAGAACCCAATAAATATTTTTTCTCCTCTTTCTGTAAATCTGTCTACTATGGAGAACATTGCCTAAAATGTGATTTTAAAGAATAATTTACTTAATGGAAGTTTATATGTTAAAATAATTTCTAAAACTCTATTGAGTAATCAACAAGAGTATTTTCCACTATAAACATAGTGCCTCCCTACTAAGAAAATAGACATTCTATTTTATGAAATTACTACAACAAATGGGGAAGTATTGCTACTGAGTATATAAGGTTTCAGTGGCAAAGAAATTCTGTAATTCTAGCGTACAGCAGAGTCTAGAGCTAATAACAATACAAACTACACTTTAAAATAAATTGAATATTGAGTGTCTGTTAAATTTTAGTAACACAATAACAACAGCAAAAAAAGAAAAAAAAAACAGTTAATTCCCCTCCTCACCCCAAAGTAGCAAAAGGAAATTTTTGGAGATGATGGACTTATTTAGTACCTAAATTGTGACAACAGTATCATTGGTTTCCAAGTTCATTAAATGTATGCACTAAATATGTGGCAGAATTTTGCACATCAATTATACACCAGTAAAATTTAAAAGTATTTCCACTGATTTCCTAACTTTCCATTAAGTCAGTTGCTCAAAATTATAGCAATCTCAAAAGTATCTTATTTTAACTTCAGATAACAATGTTTTCCTATAAGATATTTAAAGTAAAAGAAAACTTTAATGACATTTAAGTTAATTTTACTTGTTTAAATTTTTAACTAAAGATAAAAAGTCCTTGTTATTTTTAATACAGATATTTTTGGTGTGAAGATGTAATTGCAATTTTAAATTAAGTTGTCTTGTTCCCTCAGAGACAATATAATTAAAGTAATTTTGCAGAAAACTGACCTTTTCTCTGTAGTCTACAACAAGGTATGCCCCACCAAAAAGAATCAATATTTTAGAATCTATTTTCAGAGGAACAGAGATAAATAATATATTCATAACAAGTTCATAGCATATCTTTTGTGTCAATTTCCAATCCTCACTCCAATATTTTTAAAGTTACAACAAAATAAACCTCCAAAATCTTAGCCATGCTTTTCCCTAAATAGTGTTAAGTTAATCTTTTCTTTTAGCCAAGGTTTGAATGGAAGCACAATCTTCTATTAATGATCTGAATACATCCTGTTGCTTAGAAGTTATTTTCAATGATCTTTGTGTCTACAGTTCTGTTCACCTTTGTTCAGTCTTATGATTAAGACTTAGAGGGATGGTGATGTTCTGAACTAAGATTTAGTGTTTAAATGTTTAGTAGTCAGAATTTTAAAAATAGCTGGATAGACATCCTACTCTCTTCAATCTATCTCTTCCCTCGGGGTGACACTGTTTATTCCCATTCTACAAAATCTCCTCATTAATTATCCTGTACATACTCTTACCCTGAACAGCAGAGTTTAACTGGGTCACAAATATTGTGCTCAGCCTTTTATATGCCCCTTTATCACTTTTCAAGTCATAGCTATACACTAGTCACAGACCTTTAATTTCCACAGGTCAGAATTGAGGGTATATATTATTTCTGCTCAGAATATCTGTTCCCCTAACCAACTTGGTCATCTCAGCCTGATGAAGCACCTGCATCTCAGCCAAGTTTGCTCTTCTAGGTACTGGACCTCCTAATGTGTAGCTGCATTGAGGGATGGGCTTTTGTAAGGTGGTTTGATTTCTCAGTTTCTTCCCCAGCCTCAACTTTCTGAGAACTGCCTAACCCCTTTCCTGGGGCTCCTTAACAGAAGACACCTCAGATTGACAACAAGATTTCAAGCTTCAGCAGCTCCAGATGAGTAGACAGTCTTCATTCAAGTGCTAACAGATTTACTGTGGGGTTCAAAAGCATGCACAAGGGGTTCAAATCCAAGCTCCATCACCCAGCAACTATGCAAGTTCTTAGTGTTTTTCTCTCTACCTCAGTCTCACTTAAGCAAAGGGATAATGTCATATAAATGTAAGCAATGAAAATTATTATTATCATAGCGTAGTAATTGTAGTATCATTATTTTTCAAGATAATAGTGCCTTAAAATAAGTATATAGGAATATTTTGGCTAGATAAAAATCAGTGACAATAGGAAAATTTTTTTAGAAAGCAAGATTAATATAAAGGACAACTTTTTTATTCCTCTGCCTTTAACCATTAATTAAGATATTAAACACAATTCACAATTTCTTAAATGTTACATTTCAGTGACCTTGTTAAAATGTGGTGGGGGGAGAGAATTCACAAGACAGTACAATATGTTTGGCAGTTAGCAACGGAAGGTTTATGTCAAGAATCTAAATAAGGAAGCAATAGTTTTGGGAAGCAGCTGACTCCTATGTGCTACCTAAAGTGATGCAGCATAATAACAGTGATAAATGCTCCATCACAAAGCATTGCATCAATGTAGCATGTCACTAAAATTAAAAGTGTGCATCATTTTCTAGATAAAACACACACATTCTGGGAAAAGATAAAGCGAAAATTACACCAACATTTTAGCAAAGGATTGTAAAATGGGTTATCTATATTCTGTGTACATCTTTGCTGGCAATAGAAATTGCTGTAAGTTTCCTTAACACTTTCCTCTACCTGCTTTAACAGTTACCTGATACAACTAACACTTCCCTTGTTCCTCAATACATACTAATTATATATGACAGCCACTTAACACATCCAACAGTCTTGTCAACACAATGCTTAGAATACGGGAAGATTTGGAACATTTCACCCTAAAACGTGTGTGTGGGTAAATTTATTAGCACGTGATACTTTTAAGTTAATTTTGCTTTTCACATCACAGCTTTCATGGTTTGAGTAATGATATTTTACTACTGATTTATCTGATAGGGATTCAGACATAAAATTTTGACACGCATTGATTTTTATCATTTTCATAATTACTAGCAGACCAAATATTTGAACTGTGGTTGAACTATAAAGTGGTGACACTTCAAATTATCTGCATAGTCATTTCAGAACTGTAAATATGAGTGAAATTATATTTTTAAAGGAGCCATATTTCCATAATTACCTAGAAAAAGAATATGCCAAATCTAACATTCATTTCTGCAAAATGGGTGACATAGACATTCCATGGTTCAGGATCAAATCTGATTATTTGGGGACACATAAAATGGAGATGTTTTTCTGTTGAACGGTACTAACCTCAAGTAATATTTGTACCCTTTCCCCATTTTGCTTTTAAAATAAAATAAAACCACTATATATTTGCCTTTAGAGGTTGAATAAATTGCCTGACAGCCATCCTTTCTGGTTCAAGTAGAACTGACCATGGTGACAAAGAAGGTCATCAAAATGTTCCAGAAAACAAGTACAGAAACTGAAAAATGCCTACATCACCACATCCTGTGTTGTTTTGAATGGTGATTTCTGCCTATTGGCAGCATCAGTTTTGTTTTTCTAAACTGCTTCTTCTTCCTGACTACTATGAGGGGAGAGCAGAGGCACTTAGAGAAAGAAAAAAGGAAGAAGAATAAATGAAGAACTGTAACAAATTGATGAGGCAGCCCTTTCTACCCATTTCATTTGAGAAAGAAGATGCCAAATCTTAACCAAAAAGCTTGAGATAAAGGTTATCATCCCAGAGATAGGCAGAACAGTTAGTAACTACTAGGAAAATACAATGGATCAATAACTGTCACCGATATGCATGTTGTCTGTCTATAGAAAAAACAAGGATGCAAAGAAAACAAAACTGCAGCTAAAAAAAAAGAGACATTTTCATTTCAATGAAAAGTTCACTGCTTTTTTCATTTACAAAGTCACAAGTTTTCTGTGACAAAGACAGATAAGTCACCATAAAACATGATTAAATGCAGCCTTTTGGATAAGTGAAATAGTCTAAACTGGGGATAAACGCAAACTGCAGTTAGTTTTTAAACTCTTAAATTTTACTTTAAAGTTTTTTTATTTTTTTAATTTAAAGAAATTTAAATTTTTAATTAATTTTTAAAAATTAATATTACATTAATTTTCTGCTGGTGCCATAAAGAAATACCAGCCTTGATATACTAAGGAATATAATGTACTATCCTTCTGTTCTGCATGCTGGAAGTTCCAACAGATGGGTAAAAATCAAGGTGTCAGCAGGACTGGTTACCTGCTGGATACTGTAACTGAGAACCTGTTTCCTAGCTTTTTCCAGTTGTTAGAGATTACTCACATTCCTTGGGTCATGACCCCCTTTCTCCAACCTCAAATCCACTAACAAGACACCTCTCACATTTTCATTTTCAACTTTCTCTCTGACCAAAGTTGGAAAATTTGTTTCCCTTTTCAGGAGTCACATGATTATCAGATCCACTGTATGATTAAAGATAAGGTCCTCAGAGAAAACTCCTTCCCCTTAATTGTATCTGCATACTGCTCCTCCTATGTAAGGAAATATATTCACAGGTGTGGACAGTTTATTCTATCCTCACATTGTTTCCAAGAAATTAAAATGGAATGAATCTAAGCTATCCTCAGAAGAATCAAAGAACTCACCTTGGTTGATATCTACCACATACATTTATATGCCTCTATACATAGGTTTGCATGCTGGTAAACATAACATTAAAATACAATTTACTTTACATTACAGATTAATAACTATTATACCCAAATTTTAAATTACAGATGGGTAATTTTTAAAGTCAGTGATGGATGATAATTTTATTTCTGATAAAATAAGTTTATATTCTAGGTCAAAATTGAAACTTACAAAATGGGCAATCAAATTTATTGGTGCCATTTTTCTATCTGTTTTAGCATGAAAACCTTTTTTGAAATAAAGCAGGGGGCAAGCATAGATGGAGATTCCTCCCATATCCTTTTTTTTTTTTTTAGGTTGAAACTATCAATCCAGCACTTTACTTTTTTTATTTTCCCAATATTTTATACTTATTTATTTTTAATTAATCATTTTGTTATTTACATATCTATGTACACCTATAAAATATATGTAAATATATTTATATCATTGTATTCCCTGGGGAGTTACCATTTAATACTTACTTGAACTCTCATTTTGATCTTTTGTGCTCATCCCTTCCAATTTCTCCCTCCCCCTCCCTCCCTAGCTGCTTGCCCTCCATTTGTTAACTTATTTTTATTTATTTTTTTGGCCTTTTACTTGTTTTTCTTATATCCCACTTATAGGTGAGAGCATCTGGTTTCTGCCTTTTTCTTTCTGACTTATTTCTGTCAACATGATTCCTTCTAGGTCCATGCATGTTGGCACAAATGCATTATATATTTTTTCTTTTTTACTGCAGAATAATAGTCCATTGTATAAATATACCACATTTTTTTCTACCATTTGTCAGTTTTGAGACATTTGGGTTGTTTCTATATCCTATCTTTTATAAATAGTGCTACACTAAACATCCAAGTGGTATTGCTGGATCAACTGCTCACCATTACTTATAATCAGGGAAATGTAAATAATCAAATCCACAGAGATACTGACATATTACCTTACGTGAGTAGGAATGGCCCATTAAAAAGAAAAAAAAAAAGCAATAACAAGTGTTGATTTGGATGTGAAGAAAAAAACACTTTTACACCACTGGTGGGATTACAAACTCTTCCAGCCACTATGAAAAATGGTGTAGAGGTCCCTCAAGCTACTGCAAATGGAACTACCATATTCTCTTTATCAGTCCCTCTATTTAACTCTGGGTCTTAATTGCCACACAGATGTGTCTCATGGGAAAAATTAATGTGATATATGAGACAACCTGTAGGAGGGACAAACCCCAGATACTAATTGATACTAATGAGGACGCCAAATTCATTCATGACAGACAGACCACATAACAACATAACAAATATTTTAGCCCTTTATCTGCCTTTACTCTGATCACCCATTTCTTCCATTTATGTTAACTTGCCGAAACAGACCATCCTTTGAAGAATGGGCGTGAAAGAGGATTTGATAAAGTCATTATATGGCTCTCTATAGCCTTTTAAATTTGGTTTTCAAGATGATCCTCCGTTCTATTTCTGACATCAAAATATATTCCTTAAATAAATAAATACAAACACACACATGCACATATATGCTACTGTATGTATATATTAGGTACATAGATAAGATTGTTCAGTTCCAAGACTGATGAAAATTAAGAACACAATTTACTAAGAATCCCTTTATAAATTTGAAAAACTTCAAACTAAAAATAACATCCTAAGGAAAAATAGATATGAAAATATAGAATTAACTATTAACAAAAAGGATTCTTCAATCAGAACAATGAAATAATGCACTTTGTAACCCGGATGGGTGTGTGTGCACTATTTAGTAGCTAACTAATACACTATCTTTGTCAGCGTCAAAATACAAAACAGTCATAATAATAAGCAACTTTCACATATTTTTACATTGCTTTAATTTTGAAAGTCACAAAACTTGTAAGTTTTAGGAAGAATTGGTAAGAATCTCTTTAACTTTTTTCCTTATTAGAATGATTGGCACACTTTCTCTTCCATATTCCCTTACCTGTAACAGATAAAAAGCTCTGTCAGGCGTGGCCTTCTCACTGGCAACACTGCAACATGAGCTTTTCTGGGTTTCTAGCAAATATCATCAATGTCTAACTGCTATTGCTAGTGAACCTCTTCACAGAAAGAATTTCTTTCTTCCTGACATTTTACAGGATTACTTCTTTTCATTATTATCCGTTAGAAACATAGTATGAAATAATTTTCTCTTTAGAACATCTATTTAATTTCTACTGCTGTAAATGTTATATTTTTTTAAATGTAACATCTTTCATTCTTTGTGTCTAATGAGTATGAGTATCCTATTTACCTACAAGTAATCAATTATGTCATAAGAATTATTTTTAAGTATTTTTGAAAACACATTTTATTATTTATTTTTGAGTGGTATTTTATAATGTGATAATTTTTATCATGTGTTACACTATCATTGACATCACAGGTTTATTCTGCATACACTGAAAGTCAGTAAATTCCAATTAAACTGAGAGTTTTATTAAAAGTACTGTCTGGATTTGATATTCAAAAATACTAAAATAGACAAGATACCAGCCAAAGGTTCCAAGTCACAAACTAAATGTGAATAACTAAATGTGAATAACTGGAGTTTTAAATAATTTCTCATCAATACACAGTCAAACCTTATATTACATCTCTTTGATTCCACAAATGAAGTCAGGATCGATCATATCAAAAAATGTCTTTAAAACTAAAAAAAAATAAATTTGGCATACTTTTGCTTGGCTGACCTGAGAATCTTGGTCACTTAACATTTTTACATATTAATATAATGATATTCAGAAAAGTTATATTTTAAAACTTAAAAATTTGAAGATAAATCTACTGCCTCACCCAGTAAATTAAAGGAAGGTGTTGAATTGAAAAAAAAAAGGCTACTTAATGAAAAGGCAATAACAGACTTTTACTTCTCAATATAACCCACCTTCTTCTTCAGAGTCGGGAAACAAAATGTGTAGTATATGATTTAATTATAGGAAACAAAATGTGTGATATATGATTTAATACTTTGTATATCCTTGTCCTGCCCTGGCTAACAAGTCACCCATATGTTACACTTTTCTTTTATCTTCTTCATAAGGGAAATACTTTCTCTGTAAGACCAGCTTGATGTTGACTTAAGCTCTTCCTGGTGCCTTCAGATCCAGGAAAGTCAACATATCACTTCTATCTCAACACACAACAGTAGATGCACATGACTGAATGTATCAGTGAGCGTCCCAGTCTTTGCTCTCTCAAACACAACTACAGCATTACCAGTGCAGACCCCTACAAGTGTCTTAATTTCAGTGAAACATGGACCAATGGAGCAGTTTTCATTTTTCAAATGTGATTTTAAAGGATTTAGAAGATTTTTCAAAGCTTCTGAATATAACTTTAGGAAAATAAAATTTTAAAAGCTATCAATTTTCCAGTGCTTTCTCATCCGACTTCTACCCCTAATATCCTCATGAAAATAAATGAGAAAAGTAGGGAAGGAGTGTTTACTACAACATTATTAGTTTATTTGACCCTGATGCTCTGCTGTGTGACACCATTGCAACAACTCAGTAACTCAAGAGAATTTGCAAACCTCTGAGCAGACTTACTAGTGTATCAGAAGTCAGTAAAGTCTATTGGATCCTATAATGATCTGCATATCAGAAAATAATCAATAAGGGATACAGAAGGAATGAGTGGTGGACATTCATATAAATGTCTGATTGCATCTATAAAAATAGCAGAAATCAAATTTTGGAATATTCTAATCCATACCAATATTCCAATGAAATGTCAAAGAGACTAGTTAAGAGAGTTGAAATAAACAAAATGCATACAATCTCCAGGTAGACAAAAAAGAATTTAATAGACTTTAATGTGAAAATATAAATAACTGTGTATTTCTCATATTTTTTCTAATATATCTCTCATAACTTCATGGAATTATAAAAATATTTTCTTTATTTTTTAATTATATATATTTATATATATATTAATTATATATATATACTTCACATCTTTGTATTCCCTGGGGTTTACCCACCACCTTCCCTCCCCTCCCTGACCACTCCCACCCATCCCCCCATCCCCAGTTGTGTGCTTTAGTTTGGTTATTAGCTTGTTTTGACTTTTCCTCATGGCCTTTTTGTTTGTTTTTCCTATATCCCATATATTAGTGAAACCCTTTGGCTTCTTAATTATCAAAATTCTTTGAATATATAGAACCTTTGGGGATATTTTAACACTACATAAAGAACAAAAAGTCATAAACCACTATAGCTGTTTTCCTTACCTAACCAATACACACTTTAACATGAGCAGACTATCAGAAAGTATAATCTGGAATAGATCTTGTGGATCAAACCCACAAGCCCAATCAGAACAAGAGGCAAATTTTGCTCCAGGCCCTGGGACACAATGTGTAGATGTTTGTAGAATAAACGATTATCCATCCTAGACTCCTCCCCAGAGTCAATTCACAAAAATGACACAAGCTAGATAATATTTTTTTTCACAAGGGTTTTAGGTTTCCTTAATTAAATTTTAAATGTTTGTTTGCAAATCATTAATTATTAACAGCTTAACAAGGAGGCTGAAGGACTGTATGATTTAACACTGAATATCCATGACTGTCAAAGAACTGTCAGGAATAAATGCAAAACAGCCCTGACTGATATAGGCACTAAAATAAAACTTTGGATGCAAAACTTCAGTTTAAGAAGAATTTCTTCAGGAACAAGTACAAAGTATTGTAGGAAATGTTAAGTCTATCTGATGTCTGTTTCTTTAAAATTCGCTCTCCTCTCAGTGAAAGTAAACACATGTACATTTGAGAGAACTTTAGATGCAATGTTTTACATTTGTCAGGTTAGGCAAGAAAAATACTAAATAAATTGGGATTTGCTTGTATTTGTTCCCTTTTCCTCCAAATTATTTATTCTCTTAAATGGATTATGGACTCACTATCTACCTAAGAAAGTACAAAACAATTAAAGATTCCCACCATAATGCAATCACTCATTACTTTAGATAATACATTCACAACACATTTGCTTCTAAAAGAATTTTTTAAGATAGCATTTTAAGTTTATTGCAAAATTTATAAATAAGGATAGTAGTAAAATAAGCAAATAATATTATATATAAACAACTCTGCCTTTATGAATCTATTTTTTTTTTCTTTTTCTTTTTTTTTTTTTTTTTTTTTT
>PVHY01004412.1:0-94438 GCA_004024945.1 Uropsilus gracilis | reverse complement strand
ATAGTTTCCTCCAGTTTTTTGCCATCTGTTTCCAGATGTTTCCAGACAGGATTTCTGAATTGTAATTCATGGAAGGTTTTGCCCAAGATTTCCTCTGTGTATGTTATGGTTTCAGGTCTGACTTCTAAGTTTTTATCCATTTTGATTTGAATTTTGTACATAGTGTGAGGGAGTTGTTTTGATCCACTTCTTTGCTTGTCTTGTCCAATTTTCCCAGCACTATTTATTGTTTGGTGTCTTTAACTCAACAGGTGTCATCGATAATCCCCAGATACATTTGATTTTTCTGCTAACGTGGATCAAGGTGCTGGCCCTTCCTCTGATTCTCATCATCAGTTTTTGCTGTTCCTTGTGGTATTGCTGGTCACTTGTTATGTTTATTCCAAAAGGTCTCTGCAGTTACCCCCTCAAGGAAGGCGACGGCTCTTGGTGCATTGCCATCTGTGATCTGCAATTGTTCAGTTAAGGGTGATGTGTCTCAGGGTGCTTCCTCAGCATAATGTGATGGGTGTTTTGGGGTCTGTTAATGCAATGGCACATTTACCGAGCATGTATCCCACAAATGCTTTTCAGGATGTTCCAAGAGATTGTGGGGAATCAGCCTTTGGCCTTTGGTGAGGAACAGTGTTGGCTGAGCTAAGTGGGGGGTTGGGTCTGAACCGATACCCAGATTCATGATCTTCTTCCATGTGGGTCAGTTGTGATGATATACCAGATGATCCTTATTTAGATGAGGCAGTGCAAAGTGGGAGATAATGGGATGCCACCTCATGAGGTATACAAGTGAAATGATTATTTTATAGAACCATGTGATCTTCTCAGAGGATGATTCATTTGTCCTTGAGGGTACTGAGCAGAGCACATTTTCACTTTTCTGGTGTAGATGCTGTGAAGTTTGCACAGAGGGCCTCACCATTGTTCATCAGCTCAGTTATCTCCATCGGACTCTTTCAAGTTTCCCATCAGAGAAGGGTGGCTGCCCTTAAGATCTTCTAGTTCATATTTCTGCTTTACCAGGTAAAGTTTATGAGTCTCAAAAATTACAGTTGCCCATGAAGAAGGTAGGTAGTCTGAATCAATACAACATATTCTGAAATTGTGTTCCTTGAAACATTTTTAGGTTCATATTAGCAATGTCAGCTACCCTACCCATCTCTGGGACTGGTGAATTGTAGAGCAGACTCTGATGTAAGTTTTGATGTGTGTCATACCTCTGCTCAGATCCTGTGACCTAAACACACACACAGGTTGATGCTGTGACCAAAACCTTGATTGTGAAGTATCTATAAACTCGCACCTCCTGGGCCACAAAGGAATGCAAGGAAGTGAATTTCAGACAGGTGGATATTATTGTATGCCCCCTTCTCCTTTGAGAATCACACTTACCCTTTGATTGGTGCACCCCACTGCAAGATGGGTCCTGCTCATCCTAACAAGCATAGGTTCCCCTCTGATCTCTGTACAGTTAGTACACCATTCTTGGGAAGCTTTGAGATAATGCAATCATTTGGGGTGTTTGCTCTCCTGTCCTGGGTATTAAGCCTGTGATATCTGCAGGTACCCTGTGCAAGGAGGAAAAATGATCTTAGTACAACCAAAGTCTGTGCTCGACAAGTGCCCAGGTAATGTATAGTGTATCGACCCCTGAATGATAGATCGCCCAGGATGTTGGCACACCTGCAGGGTCACAAGTATTGTGCAGACTCATTTTGCTTATATGTTTTCAGGACATGATAAATCACAGTGAGCCTGCAGAGGCACATTACGGGAGATGTTCTGGTCTGTGGGGATGTGAGCATAAAGCATCCCGCAAACTATCCGATAACCATCTCTAAGGGTAAATGGGGAAGTTCTCTCCAACCATTCTCACCCACACCCTTGGCAGTGAGCAGGTATGTGGTGATGTGACATGAAGCAGTGAAGTCTACCTTCCTGACTGTTGTCTTCACATTGCTTCATATTTGCCTTGCTCAGTGTGTGCTTAATTCAAGTGTGATGAAATGGCAGGCATGATCTTTTGCTGTGTTCTGTTGGGAATATAATGTTCATGTCTCCTGAAAGTCTATGGAAGGTCCTGAGAAATCAGGGAGTCAGTCTCACTGCGTGTTGTCCATGGCCATTTGCAGGTGTCCCTTCAAGAGTAGAGGGCTTACATTAGTACCACTAGCCAGAGTAGCACAGAAGTCCAGGGGATGATGATGGTGGTCGGTTCGAGGCATGACCAAGGCTTTTCCTTATAAGCAGGTGTCCACAGACATGTACTAAGCGTGTGTGCCACAGACATTTATCAGGACACACACGGCAACACAGTGAATGTGTCAGGGAGATAATGCTGCTATTGAGATAAGTGAGGTACAGCATTGAGGTAAGTGAGCCGTGGGACTAAAGAGATTAGATGATAGGTTGGTGGAGTCCAGAATTTTGCCAGGCTCATTTGAAGGCAGCGTTAGCTTTCCATCAGAGGTAGCAGATATACGCAGCGGGTCTTCAGGTCTTTATGGATGTCAGCCATCCTCAATCCAGAGCATGGAACTTTCATACATATAGATAAAAAAGTTTTGATGCCGGAACTAACACCTTGATTGCTGTATCTGAGTCCCAGTAACATGTGCACATCAGTAATTTTATGGTTATTCATTGCAGTACTTTTTCTCTCCCTGATATTGTGAGTCACACTTTTTGTTTGATGCCTTTAAATCAGCGGGCGTCATTGATAATCCCAAGATGTATTTAATTATGATACTAACTTGGGTCAAGATGCTGGTCCTTTCTTCTGATTTTTATCATCACGTTGTGAGGTTTCTTGTGTTATTGCTGGTCACTGGTTGTGTTTATTCCAAAAGGGTTCTCTGCAGTTATCCCCTCAAGGAAGGGAGACAGTCTTGTTGCATTGCCATCTGTGATCTGCAGTTGTTCAGGTAAGGTTTCTATGTCTCAGTGTGACACCTAACCTAATATGATGGGTGTTTGTAGTTCTGTAGGTACAATGGTACATGTACCGAGCTTGTATCCCACAAATGGTTTACGGGATATTCCAAGATATTGTGGGGAAGCACACTCTGGCCTTTGATGAGGGCCTGTGTTGGCTGAGGGAAGTGGGGTGTTGGGACTGAACTGAAACCCAGACTCTGTGATCTTCTTCCACATGGGTCAGTTGTGATGTATACCAGATGATCCTTATTTATAATTCTGGCATGTACAGTGGGAGAATATAGGACACCAACTCATGACGTATACATATGAACTTACTCTTTTCAAGAGTAGTGTGGCCTTCTCAGTGGATGGTTCATTTGTTCCTGTGAGAAATGAGCAGAGTACATATCCCTTTTTCTGGCACAGATGCATGTGCAGATGTCACAGTGGGCCTGGCAACTGCTCATCAGCACATTTCTCTCCATCGTAATTTTAAGCTTCCCATCAAGGGAGGGTGGCCTCCCTTAAGCACTTCAAGGTCAAATATCTGTTTTACCAGGTAAACTTGGTGAGTCTCAAAAAATACAGTTGCCCATGAAGATTGCAGGTAGCCTGAAGCAACACAACTTCTTCTGAAGTGGTGTTTCTCGAAATATTTTCAATTTCATTTGAAGCAATGTCGGCTACCCCATCCAACGATGGGATTGTTGAAATACTCAGCACTCCGAGGTAAGTGTTGATATGGTCCAATCCTCAGCTCAGATCCCATGACCTCAATATGCACACACACACGCAAACACACACATACTCAAGAGGTGATGCTGTGACCAACACCTTAGCTGCCAAGTGTCTATGTACACGCACCTCATGGGGCCCACAGACAGTGAGGAGGTGAATTTCAGACAGGCTGATAATCTATTATTTTTTATGTCCTCCTCCCCTTCAAGATTCACATTTACCCTCCTAATGGTGCACCCCACTGGAAGATGGATTTGTGCTGATCCTAACAAACATGGGATGCCCTGTGGTATTGTGAAGAGTGAGTACGCTGTTCTAGGGAATCATTGAAATATTGTGAGCATTCTGGGTGTTTGCTTTCCTGTCCTGGGTATTAAGCCTCTGATATCTGCAGTTATCCTGTGCAAAGAGGAAGAATGATGATGGCACAACCACCTTTGTGTCCAGCAAGTGCCCAGGGAATGTCTAGTGAATTGGCCCCTAATGATAGATCGCCCAGGATGTTGGCACACCTTTGGGTCATGAGTCATGCACAAGCTCATTTTGCACTAATGTTTTCCAGGACATGGCAAGATCACAGTGAGCCTACCAGAGGTACATTACGGGAGATATTGCCGCTTTTGAGGTATGTGGGGATGTGGGCTTAATGCATCCCATAAACTCTCTGATCAACATCACTATGGATACATAGAAGGTCTCTCCAGTGCTTATTGGTCAGACCTTTGGCAATGAGCAGGTGTGAGATGAGGTGACATGAAGCGGTGTGTCTCTCTTCCTAACTGTTGTTTTCACAACAGTGCTTCACATTTCCCATGCCCAGTGTATTGTTAAGTTAGGCATGATGAACCTGCCACTTTCATCAGGTATGAGGTTTTGCTGTGTTCTTTTGGGTGGTTACTATTCATTTCTCCTGAAAGTCTTGAATGATCCAGAGAAATCAAGGAATCAGTCAGAATGAGTGTTGTCTGCAGCCATTTAATTTGTCCCATCAAGGGAAGTGGGCTTCTGCTTGTACCAATGGCCATATTTCTCAGGAGTCCAGGGGATGAGGATGTGCCTGGTATGAGGACGTGTCCAGGGCATTTCTGTTTCCACAGTTTTCAGCAGATGTATACCCAGTGCTTGAGCCATACACATTTATCAGGACACCCAAGACATCACAGTGAGCACATATAAGGCATGTCAGTGTGTGAATGCTTCTCTTGAGGTAAGTGAGCTGGGGGTCTAAAGAGATTAGTTGATAGGTGGTGTTGGGGCCCTGAAGTTTGCCAGTCCCATTTGAAGGCAGACGTAGCTTTCCATCAGAGGTAGCATGGTCAACGCACTGGGTCCTGAGGTTATTATGGATGTGGACTCAGACTCAAGCCAAATCATAGTACATTGATGCACATAGCTAAGCCAGTGTTGACGTTAGAACTCACACCTATATTGTGGTATCTGTTAATGCGAACATGTACAATTTGAGGGTTACTCAAAGCAGTATATTTTGCTCTCCCTGATATTGTTAAGAGTCATGCTTACCTTTTGTTTGGTACCTTTGACTCAATGAGCATCATCAATAATCCCAAAACGAATGAGATTTTGCTGCCTACTTGGGTCTGGATGCTCGTCCTTTCTTCTGATTCTCATCACCGTGTTGTGAGGATCCTTGTGTTATTTTTGATCACTTCTTGTGTTTATTCCAAAGGATTCTTGTAGGGATCCCCTCCAGGAGGAAGAAGGCTCTCGGTAAACTGACGTATGCTTTCTGCGGTTGTTCAGGTAAGAGTGATATGTCACAGGGGCCTACATTACCCTGAGGAAAAGGGTGTTTTAAGGTCTATAGGTGCAGTGGTGCATGTACTAAGCATGTGACGCACAAATACTTTTCAGGATATTGCAAGAGATCAGGAGGAAACACCCTCTGGCTTTTGATGAAGGATAATGTTGGCTGAGGTACACGGGGGGAAATATGTGATGCTAGCTGTTGAGGTATAGTTGCGATATAACCTTTTCTAGAATCCAGTGCACCTTCTGTTGGATGGTCATTTGCCCTTGAGCGGACTGAGAAAGTGTTTGTTTTTTTTTGTTTTGTTTTTGGTTTGATAGATGTATGTGCAGATGGCACAGAGGGTCTGGCCATTGCTCATCAGCACACTTTTCTCCATTGGACTCTTTCAAGTTTCCAATGAGAGGAGGGTAGCCTCCCTTAAGTGCTTCACATTCAGATTTCTTCTTTACCAGGTAAAGTTGATGGGTCTCAAAAAATACAGTAGTCCATGAGGATTGTAGGTCATGTGAAGCAATACAACATATTTTGAAATGGTGTTCCTCAAAATATTTTCAGGTTCATTTGAAGTGATATCGGCTACCCCACATATCCTTGGGACTGGTGAAATATACAGCAGACCTTGATCTATGCGTTGATGTGCACCAATCTTCTGCACAGGTTCTGTGACCTAAAGACACACAGATATGATACTGTGACCAACACCTTGATTGTGAAGTATCTATGTGCACGACTCGCATGGGGCATGCAGGCAAGCCTGCAGGTGAATTACAGACAGTCCAATATTATTTTCTGTCCCCCTCCCCTTCAAGTATCACACCCCACTGCAAGTCGGGTCCTGCTCATTCTAACAAGCATAGGTTCCCCTGTGATCTTGTATAGATATTACACCATTCCTACGAAGCTTTGAATTAGTGCAACATTCTGGGTATTTGCCTTCTCGTCCTGGGTATTAATCCTGTGATGTCTGCACATATCCCATACAAGGAGGAGAAGTGATCATAGTTAACCAACATCTGTGCCCGACAAGTGCCAAGGTAATATACAGCAAATCGGCCACTAAAAAACACAGTGTCCTGGATGTTGGTACACCTGCAGGGTCACAAGACATGTGCATGCTCATTTTGCATAAACGTTTTCCAGGACATGGCAAGATCAAAGTGAGCGTGCTGGAGCTATGTTACAGGAAATATTGTCGGTTTTGGGGTAGGTGGGGATGTGGGCCTAAATCATCCCATGAACTCTCTGATCACCATCTCTATGAATACATGGGAAGGTCTCTCCAATGCTTCTTGGTCAGACTCTTGGCAATGAGCAGGTGTGAGGTGAGGTGACATGAAGTGGTGATGTCTATCTTCCTAACTGTTGTTTTCTCAATAGTGCTTCACATTTGCCTGGTTCAGTGTATGGTTAATTTATGCATAAAGAGTTTGCCACTTTCATGAACCATGAGGTTTTGCTGTGTTCTGTTTGAAAGTTAATGTACATTTCTGCTGAAAACCATTAAGTGGGCCTGAACAATCAGGGTGTCCGCCCCACTGAGTTTTTTCTGTGGCCATTTAGAGGGGTCCATCAAGGGAAGAAAGCTTTTGCTTGTACCATTGACCCAGTTGCCCAGGAGTCCAGGGTTTGAGGTTGGTGGCCGGTAGTAGGGCATGACAGTGTATTTCCTTATCCACAGTTCTGCAGTGTGTACCAAGTGCGTTCGCCACACACATTTATCTGGACACCAAATGCATCAAAGTGAGCATATATAAAACATGTCAGAGAGTGAATGCTATTGTTGAGGTAAGTGAGCTGTGGGTCTAAAGGGGTTAGATGATAGGTCTTGGTGGGGTCCTGAAGTTTTCCAGACTCATTTGAAAGCAACCAAATCTTTCCATCAAAGGTAGCATGGGATAAGCAGTGGGTCTTGATGTCATTTGGATGTGGGCTAGGACTCAAGCCAAATCATGGTACCTTGATACACATAGCTAAGCCAGTGGTGATGTTGGAACAAACACCTTGATAGCAGTATCTGTGCACTGGGAAATGGGTAGTTTTGATCATTTCTCAAAACAGTCCT
Organism: Uropsilus gracilis; assembly: GCA_004024945.1. NCBI lineage: Eukaryota > Metazoa > Chordata > Mammalia > Eulipotyphla > Talpidae > Uropsilus > Uropsilus gracilis. The sequence goes on along the minus strand of PVHY01004412.1, from coordinate 86,954 downwards.
TTTTTTCCTCTCCCTGATATTGTGAAGCGTCACATTTACTTTTTGTTTGGTGCCTTTAATTCAATCATCAATAATCCCAAAGCACATGAGATTTTGCTGCCAATTTTGGTTGAGATGCTGGTTGCTTCTGATTCTCATCACCTGGTTGTGAGGGTCCTTGTGGTATTCTTGGTCACTTCTTGTGTTTATTCCAAAAGTAGTCTATGTAGGGATCCTCTCAGAATGAAGGATGGCTCTTGGTGCACTGACGTCTGTGTTCTACAGATGTTCAGGTAATGATTATGTGTCTCAAGGGCTACATCACCCTGAGGGAAAGGGAGTTGTGGGTCTGAGGTGCAAAGGAACGTGTACTGAGCACATTTCCTACAAATGGTTTTCAGAATATTGCAAAAGATCAGGGGAAACACCCTTTGGCCTTTGATGAAGGACAATGTTGGCTGAGGTACACGGGGTAAATATATGATGCTAACTCATGACATATAGTTGCAAAATCACCTTTTCAGGAATCACGTTTACCTTCTCATTAGATGGGCATTTGTCCTTGGGGGGAGGGGCTAAGCAGTGTACATTTTTGTTTTCAGTGGGAAGATGCATGTGCAGATGGCACAGAGGGCCTGGCCATTGCTCATCAGCACAGTTTTCTCCATTGTACTATTTCTGGTTTCCCATCAAGGAGGGTGGCTTCCCTTAAGCACTTCAAGTTCATATTTCTGCTTTACCAGGTAATGTTGATGAATTTCTAAAAATACAGTGGGCTGTGAAGATTGCTGATAATCTGATTCAATACAACTTATTCTGAATGGTGTTCCTGGAAACACTTTCATGTTCATTTGCAGTGATGTCGGCTATCCCACCCATCCTTGGAAAATTTTGCTTTCCCTACTACTGTGAAGCGTCACTTTTTTTGTTTGGTGCCATTATTTATTTATTTTGAATTTTTTTTAAATTTACTTATATATATTTCACATCATTGTAATCCCAGGGTTTTATACCTCTACCCTGCCCACAATTCCACCCATTTTCCCCCCTGCCCAAAGTTGTGTGCTTCAGTTTGGTGCTTAGCTTGTTTTGACTTTTCCTCATGGCTTTTGTTTATTTTCCCCTTCATCCCATTCATTACTGAAACCATTTGTTTCTGTCTTTTTGACATGTTTCTGTTAATATGAGTTCTTGTAAGTATATCCATATTTTCAAAAATTGTAAAATTTGTCATTTTTAATTGATGAGTCATATTTCATAGTTTATAAGTACCACTTTTTTTTCATCCAGTCCTCTGTTTTGGGGCATTTAGGTTGCTTCCATGTCCTTGCAAATACAAATAGTGCATCAGTAAACATCCAAGCACAGGTGTCCCTTTGTACCCACATGAGGTCTCTTTTTGGTAGATTCCCAAGAGAGCAATTGCTGGGTCAAATGGTAGTTCCATTTTCATTAACTTGAGGATCCTCCACACAGCTTTCCATAGTGGCTGGAACAGGTTACATTCCCACCAGCAGTGTTCCTTTCTCTCCATATCTTTGCCAGCACTTTTTGCACATACTTTGGATGTGGGCAATTCTTACTGGTGCAAGGTGGTATCTCATTGTGGTTTTTATTTGCATACCCTTATTGCTACTGATGTTGAGCAATTTTTCATGTGCCTGTTGGCCATTTGTATTTCCCTTTTGGAACAGTGTCTTTTTATTTCTTCTCCCCAATTTTTATTGGGCTTCTAGTTTTGCTTTTGCTTAGTTGTGTGAGTTCATTGTGGAACTTTGTTATTAAATGCTTATGATTTTTATGGAGGGCAAAATTTTTTTTCCATTCGGTTGGGCTTCTTTTTGTTTTTTTCTGTTGTCTCTTTTGCTGTACAGAGCTTTTTAGCTTGATGTAGTTCCATCTGTTTATGTTTTCCCAGTTTTTTGCCATCTGTTTCCAGATATTTTTAGAGGGGATTCCTGAATTGCAATTCATGGAGGGTTTTGCCCAAGATTTCCTAAATGTAGTTATGGTTTCAGGTCTGACATCTAAGTTTTTATCCATTTTGAATTGATTTTTGTACATAGTATGAGGGAGTTGTCATGGTCCACTTCTTTCCTTGTCTTTGTCCAATTTTCCCAGCACTCTTTATTGTTTAGTGTCTTTAACTCAATGGGCGTCATCGAAAATCCAAAGATACATTTGATTATGCTGCTAACTTGGATCAAGTTGCTGGCCCTTCCTCTGATTCTGATGATCAGGTTGTGAGGTTCCTTGTGGTATTGCTGGTCACTTGTTGTGTTTATTCCAAAATGGTTCTCTGCAGTTATCCCCTTAATGAAGGGAGACGGCTCTTGGTGCATTGCCATTTGTGATCAGCAGTTGTTCACATAATGGTGATGTGTCTCAGGGTGCTTCCTCAGCATGATGTGATGGGTTTTTTGGGGTCTGTAAGAGCAATGCCACATGTACCGAGCATGTATCCCACAAATGCTTTTCAGGATGTTCCAAGAGATTCTGGCCTTTGATGAGGAACAGTTATGGCTGAGCTAAGTGGTAGGTTGGGTCTGAACCAATACCCAGACTTGGTTATCTTCTTCCGTATGGGTCAGTTTTGATCATATAACAGATGATCCTTATTTAGATGTGGCAGTGCACGGTGGGATACTATGGGACGCCAACTCATGAGGTATACAAGTGAAACAATTTTCAAGATTCGTGTGGACTTCTCAGTGGATGATTCATTTGTCCTTGAGGGTACTGAACAGAGCACATTTTCATTTTTTGGGATAGTTGCTGTGCAGATTGCACAGAGGCTTCGCCATTGGTCATCAGCCCAGTTATCTCCATCGGACTCTTTCAATTTTCCCATCAGAAAAGGGTGACTGCCCTTAAGCTCTTCAAGTTCATATTTCTGCTTTACCATGTACAGTTGATGAGTCCCAAAAATAAAGTTACCCTTTAAGATGTTACGTAGTCTGCAGCAATACAACCCACTCTGAAATGGTGTTCCTTAAAACAGTTTTAGGTTCATATCAGTGATGTCAGCTACCCTACCCATCTCTGGGACCGGTGAATTGTAGAGCAGACTCTGATGTAAGTTTTGATGTGTGTCATACCTCTGCTCAGATTCTGTGACCTAAACACACACACAGGGAGATGCTGTGACCAAAACCTTGATTGTGAAGTGTCTATACACTCGGAAGTCATGGGGCACACAGGCAAGCAAGGAAGTGAATTTCAGACAGTTGGATATTATTGTATGCCCCCTTCCCCTTTGAGAATCACACTTACCCTTTGATTGGTGCACCCCACTGCAAGATGGGTCCTGCTCATCCTAACAAGCATAGGTTCCCCTCTAATCTTTGTACAGTTAGTACACCATTCATGGGAAGCTTTGAGGTAGTGCAATCATTTGGGGTGTTTGCCTTCCTGTCCTGGGTATTAAGCCTGTGATATCTGCAGGTACCCTGTGCAAGGAGGAAGATTGATCATAGTACAACTAACGTCTGTGCCCGACAAGTGCCCAGGTAATGTATTGTGTATTGGCCCCTGAATGATAGATCGCCCAGGATGTTGGCACACCTGCAGGGTCACAAGTCGTGTGCATACTCATTTTGCTTATATGTTTTCAGGACATGGTAAATCACAGTGAGCCTGCAGAGGCACATTATGAGAGATGTTCAGGTATGTGGGGATATGGGCATAAAGCATCCCACAAACTATCCGATAACCATCTCTATGGGTAAATTGGGAAGTTCTCTCCAGCCATTTTCACCCACACCCTTGGCAGTGAGCAGGTATGTGGTGATGTGACATGAAGCAGTGAAGTCTACCTTCCTGACTGTTGTCTTCACAACAGTGCTTCATATTAGCCTTGCTCAGTGTGTGGTTAATTCATGTGTTATGAAATGGCAGGCATGAGCTTTTGCTATGTTCTGTTGGGATATAATGTACATGTCTCCTGAAAGTCATTGGAAGGTCCTGAGAAATCAGGGAGTTGGTCTCACTTCATGTTGTCCATGGCCATTTGCAGGTGTCCCTTCAAGAGTAGTGGGCTTACATTAGTACCACTAGCCAGAGTAGCACAGAAGTCCAGGGGATGAGGATGTGGTCGGTAGGAGTCATGACCAAGGCATTTCCTTATAAGCCGGTGTCCATAGACATGTACTAAGCGTGTGTGCCACAGACGTTTATCAGGAAACCCAAGGCATCACAGTGAGCATGTCAGAGAGCTGTTGCTGCTATTGGGAAGCATTCAGTTAAGTGAGCCGTGGGACTAAAGGAATTAGATGAGAGGTTTGGTGGGGTCGAGAATTTTACCAGGCTCATTTGAAGGCAGCCTTAGCTTTCCATCAGAGTTAGCAGGTATACACAGCAGGTCTTGAGGTCATTATGGATGTCAGCCAGTCCTCAAGCCATATCATGCGACTTTCATACATATAGATAAAACAGTTTGATGCCGGAACTAACACCTTGATTTTCATATCTGTGCACCAGTTACATGTGCACATGAGTGATTTGATGGTTACCTTTTGCTCTCCCTGATATTGTGAGTCACATTTTTTGTCTGGCGCCTTTAACTCAATGGGCGTCATCGATAATCCCAAGATGTATTTCATTACGATGCTAACTTGGGTCAAGATGCTGGTTCTTTCTTCTGTTCTCGTCAACACATTGTGAGGTTTCTTGTATTATTGCTGGTCACTTGTTGTGTTTATTCTGAAAGGGTTCTCTGCAGTTATCCCCTCAAGGAAGGGAGACAGTCTTTGTGCATTACCATCTGTGATATGAAGTTGTTCAGGTAAGGGTGCTATGTCTCAGTGTGACACCTAACCTAATATGATGGGTGTTTGTAGTTCTGTAGGTACAATGGTACATGTACCGAGCTTGTATCCCATAAATGGTTTACGGGATATTCCAAGATATTGTGGGGAAACACCCTCTGGCCTTGGTGAGGGCCTGTGTTGGCTGAGGGAAGTGGGGTGTTGGGACTGAACTGAAACCCAGACTCTGTGATCTTCTTCCACATGGGTCAGTTGTGATGTATACCAGATGATCCTTATTTATAATTCTGGCATGTACAGTGGGAGAATATAGGACACCAACTCATGACGTATACATATGAACTTACTCTTTTCAAGAGTAGTGTGGCCTTCTCAGTGGATGGTTCATTTGTTCCTGTGAGAAATGAGCAGAGTATATATCGCTTTTTCTGGCACAGATGCATGTGCAGATGTCACAGTGGGCCTGGCAACTGCTCATCAGCACATTTCTCTCCATCGTAATTTTAAGCTTCCCATCAAGGGAGGGTGGCCTCCCTTAAGCACTTCAAGGTCAAATATCTGTTTTACCAGGTAAACTTGGTGAGTCTCAAAAAATACAGTTGCCCATGAAGATTGCAGGTAGCCTGAAGCAACACAACTTCTTCTGAAGTGGTGTTTCTCGAAATATTTTCAAGTTCATTTGAAGCAGTGTTGGCTACCCCATCCAATGATGGGATTGTTGAAATACTCAGCACAACTTGAGGTAAGGGTTGATATGGTCCAATCCTCAGCTCAGATCCCATGACCTCAACATGCACACACACATGCAAACACACACATACTCAAGAGGTGATGCTGTGACCAACACCTTAGCTGCCAAGTGTCTATGTACACGCACCTCGTGGGGCCCACAGACAGTGAGGAGGTGAATTTCAGACAGGCTGATAATCTATTATTATTTTATGCCCTCTTCCCCTTCAAGAATCACATTTACCCTCCTACTGGTGCACCCCACTGGAAGATAGATTTGTGCTGATCCTAACAAACATGGGATTCCCTGTGATATTGTGAAGAGTGAGTATACTGTTCTAGGGAATCATTGAAATATTGTGAGCATTCTGGGTGTTTGCTTTCCTGTCCTGGGTATTAAGCCTCTGATATCTGCAGATATCCTGTGCAAGGAGGAAAAATGGTGATGGCACAACCACCTTTGTGTCCAGCAAGTGCCCAGGGAATGTATAGTGAATTGGCCCCTAATGACAATCACCCAGGATGTTGGCACACCTTTGGGTCATGAGTCATGCACAAGCTCATTTTGCACTAATGTTTTCCAGGATATGGCAAGATCACAGTGAACCTACCAGAGGTCCGTTATGGGAGATATTGCCGCTTTTGAGGTATGTGGGGATGTGGGCTTAAAGCATCCCATAAACTCTCTGATCACCATCATTATGGATACGTAGAAGGTCTCTCCAATACTTCTTGGTCAGACCTTTGGCAATGAGCAGGTGTGAGATGAGGTGACATGAAGCGGAGTAGTCTCTCTTCCTAACTGTTGTTTTCACAACAGTGCTTCACATTTTTCTTGCCCTGTGTATGTTTAATTTATGCATGATGAACCTGCCACTTTCATCAGGTATGAGGTTTTGCTGTGTTCTTTTGGGGAGTTACTGTACATTTCTCCTGAAAGTCATGAATGGTCCAGAGAAATCAAGGAATCAGTCAGACTGAGTGTTGTCTGCGGCCATTCAAGTTGTTCCATCTGCTCGTACCATTGGCCATATTTCTCAGGAGTCCAGGGGATGCGGATGGTGGCTGGTAGAAGGATGTGTCCAAGGCATTTCCGTATCCACAGTTTTCAGGAGATGTTTCCCCAGTGCTTGTGCCACACACATTTATCAGGACACCCAAGACATCACAGTGAGCATATATAAGGCATGTCAGAGTGCGAATGCGTCTCTTGAGGTAAGTGAGTTGGGGGTCTAAAGGGATTAGATGATAGGTGGTGTTGGGGCCCAGAAGTTTGCCAGTCTCAGTTGAAGGCAGACTTAGCTTTTCATCAGAGGTAGCATGGTCAACGCACTGGGTCCTGAGGTCATTATGGATGTGGACTCAGACTCAAGCCAAATCATGGTACCTTGATGCACATAGCTAAGCCAGTGTTGATGTTAGAACTCATACCTTGATTTTGATATCTGTTAATGCGAACATGTACAATTTGAGGGTTACTCAAAGCTGTATATTTTGCTCTCCCTGATATTGTGAAGAGTCACGCTTACCTTTTGTTTGGTACCTTTGACTCAATGAGCATCATCAATAATCCCAAAATGAATGAGATTTTGCTGCCTACTTGGGTCTGGATGCTCGTCCTTTCTTCTGATTCTCATCACCATGTTGTGAGGATCCTTGTTTTTTTTTTTTATAACTTCTTGTGTTTATTCCAAAAGGATTTTTGCAGGGATCCCCTCCGGGAGGGAGAAGGCTCTCGGAAAACTGACATATGCTTTCTGCGGTTGTTCGGTAAGAGTGATATGTCACAGGGGGCTACATTACCCTGAGGAAAAGGGTGTTTGAAGGTCTATAGGTGCAGACGTGCACTGAGCGCGTGACACACATTGCTTTTCAGGATATTTCAAGAGATCAGGAGGAAACACCCTCTGGCCCTTGATGAAGGACAATGTTGGCTGAGGTATACTGGGGGCAATATGTTATGCTAACAGTTGAGGTATAATTGCGAAATGACCTTTTCAAGAATCGCGTGTACCTTCTGGTGTGGTGGATGGTCGTTTGTTCTTGAGCAGACTGAGAGATAGTATGTTTTTTGTTTTCAGTTTGATAGATGCATGTGCAGATGTTGCATAGGGACGTTTATCAGGACACCCAAGGCATCACAGTGAGCATGTCAGAGAGCTAAAGCTACTATTGAGACAAGTGAGGTGCAGCATTGAGGTAAGTGAGCTGTGGGACTAAAAGGATTAGATGATAGGTTTGGTGGGGTCCAGAATTTTGCCAGGCACATTTGAAGGCAGCTTTAGATTTCCATCAGAGGTAGAGGTATACGCAGCGGGTCTTGAGGTCATTATGGATGTCAGCCAGCCTCAAGCCAGATCATGACGCTTTCATACATATAGATAAAACAGTTTTGATGCCGGAACTAACACCTTGATTGCCATATCTGAGCACCAGTAACATGTGCACATGTGTGATTTGATGGTTACCTTTTGCTCTCCCTGATATTGTGAGTCACGTTTTTTGTTTGGTGCCTTTAGCTCAATGGGTGTCGTCGATAATTCCAAGATATATTTTATTATGATGCTAACTTGGTTCAAGATGCTTTCTTCTGATTCTCATCACCAAGTTGTGAGGTTCCTTGTGTTATTGCTGGTCACTTGTTGTGTTTATTCCCAAAGGGTTCTCTGCCGTTATCCCCTCAAAGATGGGAGACGGCTCTTGGTGCATTGCCATCTGTGATCTGCAGTTGTTCAGCTAAGGGTGATGTGTCTCAGGGTGCTTCATCAGCCTGAGGTAAAGGGTGCTTTTGGCTCACTAGTTGCAATGGCACATGTACCAAGCATGTGTCCCACTACTGCTTTTCAGGATGTTCCAGCAGATTGCGGGGAAGCACCCTCTGACCTTTGATGAGGGACTGTGTTGGCTGACAGAGTTGAGGAGTTGGGTCTGTACCAAAACCCAGACTCAATGATCTTCTTCCATATGTGTGAGTTGTGTTGATATACCAGATGATCCTTATTTAGATTTCTGGCAGTACACAGTGGAAGAATATGGGACGCCAATTCATTAGGTGTACCTGTGAAATGACTTTTCAAGAATCGTGTGGCCTTCTCGTATAATTAGTTTTTCCTTGAGGGGAGTGATCAGAGTACTTTCTTTTTTCTGGGTTAGATGCATGTGCAGATGTCACAGTGGGCCTGGTCTTTGCGCATCAGCACACTTCTCTCCATGGGATTCTTTAGCTGTCCCATTAATGGAAGGTGGTCTCCCTTAAGTGCTTCAAGTTCAAATTTCTGCTTTATCAGGTAAACTTGGTGAGTCTCAAAAATACAGTTGCCCATGAAGTTTGCAGGTGATCTGAAGCAATACAACTTATTCTGAAATGGTGTTTCTGGAAACATTTTCAGGTTCATTTGAAGCAATGTTGGCTACCCCACTCATAGATGGGACTGCTCAAATACTCAGCAGACCCTGAGGTAAGTGTTGATTTGGTCAATCCTCAGCTTAGATCCTGTGACTTCAATACACACACATACACACAAACACACACCCACACTGACAGAGGTGATGCTGTGATCAACACCTTGATTGCCACGTATCTATGTGCACGTACCTCATGGGACACACAGGCAGTGAGGAGGTGAATTTCAGACAGGCCGATACTATTTTATGTCCCCCTCCCCTTCAAGAATCACAGTTTTCATCCTACTGGTGCACCCTACTGGAAGACGCATCCTTGCTGATCCTAACAAGCACAGGTTTCCCTTTGATATTGTGTAGAGGGAGTAGACGGTTCTTAGGAAGCACTGAAATATTGTGAGCATTCTGGGTGTTTGCTTTCCGTGGGTATTAAGCCTATGATATCTGCAGATACCCTGTGCAAGGAGGATGAATGACCATGGGACAACCAACCTCTGTGTCCAACAAGTGCCCAGGTAATATATAGTGAATCAGTCCCTGAATGATAGATCGCCCAGGATGTTGGCACACCTGTGGGGTCACAAGTCAAGTACAAGCTCATTTTGCACTAATGTTTTCCAGGACATGGCAAGTTCACAGTGAGTGTGCTGGAGGTACGTTACGGGAGATATTGCTGGTTTTGAGGTAGGTTGGAATGTGGGCTTAAAGCATCTCATGGACTCTCTGATCACCATCTATACAGATACATGGGAAGGTGTCTCCAACCCTTCTCAGTCAAACCCTTGTCAATGAACAGGTGTGAGGTGGGGTGACATGAAGCAGTGCAGTCTATCTTCCTAACTGTTGTTTTTACAACAGCATTTGCCTTGCTCAGTGTATGGTTAATTTATTCACGATGAATCTGTCACTTTCATCAGGCATGAGGTTTTGCCGTGTTCTGTTGGGGAGTTAATGTATATTTCTCCTGGAAGTCTTTGAGTGGACCTGAAAAATCAGGGATTCCGCCACACTGAGTTTTTTCTGTGGCCATTTAGAGGTGTTCCATCACAGGAAGTGGGCTTTTACTTGTACCATTGACTAAGTTGCCCAGGTGTCCAGGAGATGATGGTAGTGTGTGTTAGGAGGGAGTGACCAGGATACTTCCTTATCCATGGGTTTCTGCCAATGTTACCCAGTGAGTGTGCCACAGACATCTATCAGGACACCCAAGTGAGCGTATATAAAGCATGTCAGAGTGTAGGCTGTTGTTGAGGTAAGTGAGCTTTGGGTCTAAAAGGTTTAGATGATAGGTCTTGGTGGGGTCCAGAAGATTTCCAGGCATTTAAAGGCAGCCTTAGCTTTCCATCAGAGGTAGCATGGGATAAGCAGTGGGTCTTGATGTCATTTGGATGTGGGCTAGGACTCAAGCCAAATCATGGTACCTTCATACACATAGCTACGTCATTATTGATGTTGGAGCAAATACCTTGATTGTGGTATCTGTGTACTGGGAACATGTGCAGTTTTGATGGTTACTCAAAGCAGTACTTTTTGCTCTTTCTTATATTGTGAAGAGTCACATTTACTTTTTATTTGGTGCCTTTAACTCAATGGGCATCATCAATAATCCCAAGATGCATAAGGTTTTGCTGCCAATTTGGGTTGAGATGCTGGTCCTTGCTTCTGATTCTCATCACTGGGTTGTTGAGGGTCCTTGTGGTATTGTTGGTCACTTGTGTTTATTCCAAAAGAAGTCTCTGTAGAGATGCCCTCAGGGCAGTAGACAGCTCTTACTGAGCTGACTTCTGTGTTCTACAGTTTTTCAGGTAAGTGTGATGTGTCTCAGGGGCTACTCACCCTGAGGGAAAGGGTGTTTGTGGGTCTGTAGGTGCACTGGCATGTGTTCCAAGCACGTGTCCCACAAATGCTTTTCAGGATATTGCAAGAGGTCAGGGGAAATACCCTCTGTTTTTTGATATAGGACAGTGTTGTCTGAGGTACACAAGGAGAAATATCTGATGCTAACTCGAGGTATAGTTGTGAAACTACTGTTTTTAAGAATCTCGTGCCTCTTCTCATTGGATGGTCATTTGCCCTTGATGGGACTGAGAGAGTACATTTTTGTTTTCAGTAGGATAGATGCATGTGAAGATTGCACAGAGGTCCTGGCCATTGCTCATCAGCACAGTTTTCTCCATTGGACTCTTTATTTTTTCTCATCAGAGGTGGGTCTCCTCTCTTAAGCACTTCAATTTCAGATTTCTGCTTTACCAGGTAAAGTTGACTAGTTTCAAAATATAGTTGCCCATGAAGTTTGTAGGTAGTCTGAAACACGACGATTTATTCTGAAATGGTGTTCCTCAAAACATTTTCAGGTTCATCTGAAGTAATATTGGCTATCCCACCCATCAACGGGACTGATGAAATATACAGCAGACCCTGATGTAAGTGTTGGTGTGGGATAATCCCTGATTTAGATCCTGTGACCTTGACACTCACACAGATGTGATGCTGTGACCAAGACCTTGATTGCGAAGTATGCTCACACACCTCATGGGGCCCACAGGCAAGCGAGGAGGTGAATTTCAGACAGGCTGATATTATTTTACGTCCCCCTTCCTTTTTCAAGTATCACACTTACCATCCTAAATGTGTACCTCAGTGGAAGATGTGTTCTTCTCATCCTAAGGAGCATATATTTCCCTGTGATCTTGTGTATATTTAGTGCACTGTTCTTGGGAATCATTGAAATAGTGTGAGCATTCTCAGTGTTTGCCTCTCTGTCCTGTGTGTTATGCCTGTGATATCTGCAGGTTTCCCATACAAGGAGGAAGAATGATCATAGACTGACCTCTGTGTCTGACAAGTGCCCAGGTAATGTATAGTGGATAGGCCCCTGAATGATATAGCACCCAGGATGTTGGCACACCTCCAGGGTCACAGGTCAATGACACGCTCATTTTGCACTAATGTTTTTCAGGACATGGCAAGATCACAGTGAGTGTGCCGGAGGCACGTTATAGGAGATATTGTCAGTTTTGTGGTAGGTAGGGATGTGGGTTTAAAGCATCCTACAAACTATCTGATCGCCATCTCTATGGATACATGGGGGAGGGGTTCTCTCCAACCCTTCTCAGTCAGACCTTTGGCATTGAGCATGTGTGAGGTGATATGACATGAAGCAGTGAAGTCTATCTTCCTAACTGTTGTTTTACAACAGTGTTTCGTGTTTGCCTTGCTTACTGTATGGTTAATTTATGCATGATGAAAGTGTTAGCCTTGAACTTATGCTGTGTTCTGTTGGTGAAATAATGTACATTTCTTCTGAATGTTATACCAAGGTCCTGAAAGATCAAGGTCATTCACACTATGTGTTGTCCATAGACATTGGTGTCCATCAAGGGAAGTGGGCTTCCACTAGTACAGTTAGTCAGAGCTCAGCAGGATTCTTGGTGTTGTTGATGGTTCCCAGTTGGATATTGTTACAAGGGATTTGCATATCTGCAGGTATCCGCAGACTGTACCAATTTCTTGTCCCTGAGATGTTCATAGGCAATGAACACAGAGATCACACGGAGATCACAGTGAACATTTACAAAGCATCTTATGAAATTGAATTGTGGTGTTAAGTTAATGGACTGTGGGCCTATGTTCATTTTCCAGAATTACCTTTGCCCTCCTCTATCTGGTCAATATATTCTGATGACCGTTTGTTAAAAAGTTTTGTGGAGATAATTTACACTTTTGAATTTTTTTTAATTGGGAGTATGCAGGCACTTCTTCATATTTTGTGTTAACTATCGTATATTGTAGTTATCCCATTAAGAGAATAGTACTTCTCCAATAACCCTTAGTGTCTTAGTTCTAGAAGAGTTCATGGATTGTTGATGGTTCCTGATATTGTGCTGTAACAAGATAATTTACTTATTTGTACGTGTCAATATACATGTACCCACTATGTGTCTCACAATTATTTTTGGACATTTGAGAGAGACAGTATATATTAGGTACCTCATTAGATGCTGCTGCGGCTGGCTGAGGTATGTGGATCTGGGCCTAGAAAACTAAATAGAATACAAGATATGTCTTTTTCTTCTCCTACTGCTTTTCAGGTGATTTGAAGATATCTTTGCCTTTCCATTGGAACTTTCATGGTACATCAGCAGTTATTGAGCTTTAGTACTTAGGTGGACCAATAGTTATCACAGGTCATAGGACCTTCATACATTCATGGAGGTGTTGATTTTGTAACTAACACCTTTTGTGCCATATCAATTTGCAAGTAATGTTCAGGTGCTAGACACCAAAGTGATATTGTGACAATCAGTACTTTTTATTTCCCTAACATCATTGAGAATCACTTTTAGCTTGTATTGATGCATTTAACTTAACTTTTTCATCGATGATACAAGTATGAATTTTGCTGCCATCTTACATAGACATAATGGACTTGCCTTCTAATTTTCATTGACAGATTGTGAATCATATATGATTATTGTATTTGTTTTTTTTATTAAGTGTGGAATATTCAACTGCTAAGTTCTGCATTGTGCAGGTGACAATATTGTGTCTCGGAGATACAGTGACAAGGGTCTTTGTAAACATGCAGGGGTAATGAGATTTGAACTAATCACATATCCCACAAATGTTTTTCAGGAGATCACAATGAACCAAGCTATGACCCTTAATGAGAGGGATCATTGTACAAGGTAATTGGGGATGGGGTCTAAACCGAAACAGAGACTATATGATCATCCTATATATGGGTAAGTGATGCAGTTTACAAAATCTTCTGTAGGTAATTTTTTTTTTTGCAGATATTCAGGTAAGAAATATTTGGGTCCCTCTAAGCTTATAAAGACTGCATATGTCCATTGTTTGTTTTTTGAGGAAAACATATACTTAACCCCAAATCTCATACATTCAATTATTAGTCTTATTTTTCCCCACCTCTCTTCTTTCTGTTATTTTTTTATGTGTTGCCAGTGAAGATGTGATGCTCTTCTGCCATTGTTTTCCTTGGACCACTGTGGCTACCGTGGTAAAGATGCTGTTTCCTATTAACTTAGTAACCAATTATACATATAATTTTCCTGGTGCAAAGATTTTCATTTTAAAATATGTTTAATGATATCTGTTTTGTGTTTCTTTCAAGAGATCATGATGAATCCTTGCTCATCAAGGGAGTCTTTTCTGTATCCATGCAAATGATAGTTGAACCTTAATTAAAGCACATTCCACCTCATCTCCTGGTGACTACATAAGTGATGACAGTGTCCTTAAGACTTGTACTAGCGTGGGTTTTTTCACAAGCACGCAGGTAAAAAAAGTAGATTCCTTTCCTGTTATAGAAAACATAAATTTTCACTTTTTTTATATTTTAGAGAACTATTTTGTTTATCCTTGAAAATGTTGATTATGTTTACCTATCTAATTGTTGTCGATGTTTATAATCACAGTTATAACCATGGATAATTTGGAGGGTTTTTTTGGTTTTGTTTTGAAATATTTTCTAACCTGACAATGGTCTTGATATGTATTACAGCAAATATTTAGGTAGATTTTATGATCTTGTAGCAATGAAGGCCAGTTGCAGGCATCCCATTGCAGAAAAAAAGTATGTCATTTTACACATAGAGATTTATGTTTTCTGAGTACATATCTAGAGATGATGGTGAATCTAACTATGAATGTTAACAGAAAACTCTCCTAGTATCTAGGTTTGTGATGACAAGTACTTCCCCTCACAACCTCACAGACCATCAGATCTTTGCATACTGAGATAAGTATTTTTGCTTGTTTTTCTATGCTTGTTTGGTTTTGTTTGTTTTTCTATGCTTGTCTTACCATGTGGCTTTTTTGGGATTTTTTTTTTCAGGTGAGAAATGAAAGTATTTTTATAATTCTATAAATGATTTACCCCATGGTTTTATGTTTTAGGAGAAAACATGTATGTTTCTGTGATTTTTGATCAAGGTGCTTTATATATGTAATCATCATGGAGCTGTGAGTCACAGCAGTGAGAATGTTTTTGTGGAAATATTTCACAGGTGAGCATTCAAAGATGAAGTCTAAGAATGGCATAGACGTTAGAGATCTGCAAACTACCAGCAGATGTGATAAACCTGCAGTGATAGTTTTCAACAGGTTATTTTCACAACCAGGTAATAAATAAACTTCTGTCGGTAGACACAATTTTTATGGTATGTATTTTAGGTTACCCTTAAGAAATCATGGTATACCTCATAGTGATCATTAAAGAAATTTTTGTCTCTGTCCCGGGTATGTGATGATGTGGAACTTTGGAAACTCTGAAATTCAGATAGTTAGATAAATATGGATGATATTCCTAATGTTTGTATTACCAAGCTTTTTGTCATGTATTCCAGTAGGAAATATTGTTAGTAATAATTAGCCCTTATTAGTTTAGAGTTTAGAATTAATATTAGTATTATCTTACTTTTAGTGAAGGGATTAAGTAAGTATCCAACTGAGTTATTGCTTTGCTATCACCTCTTTATTAAGTATGACTTTTTCAGTTATCCAGACCTAACCAAGATTTTATTTTTAATTCTGTGTTGACATGGAACTTCTACAAGTTTCTGGGTATCATTGGAGGACTCTTTAAATTAGATGAAGTTTTGCAGGTGTTAGGGTACTACATTTACTTCTAACAGTTTTTACTATGATCTTTTATTGGACCCAGTCAAGTTAGTATGGCTGTCTTAACACTGATTAACCCCGTATCATCCCTTAATTGGATACCAGCTAAACCACAAATTAAATTCTAGTGTTTATCTTATTTCTCAAGTGATAGTTTTGCATATATCCACTCAAGAACACGGGTGTTTCTCATCAATGCCTGACCCTGAATTGTTTCAAGTATATGAATAGGTCTAATAACTTTCCTTAAGTTTGAAGTATCCATAGGATTTTCAGGTATCCAGGTTGTAGATTTGTCCATAAAAACTGTTGTCCCTTTGGGGTTTGTGGATTGCAGTTAAGAGATTAATACACTCCATGTAGTACTGAAGGTGGATTTTTCTTTCATCCAACCAAAAGATAATGGGTTTTTCTAAAGTTAGAGCTCATGAGATTTTATAGATATCCAGATAATCAATGATGATATTCTTAAGCCACTATACTGACCATGTTTATTTGCAAATATCATTTTAAGTGGTGTTAACTAACCACTGTAGTGATTTGGGGAATTTACCAGATATCCTATTATGCACTGAAGGTTGTCTTTAAGACATTTTCCTTGGAAATTTACCAGTATCAGGTAAGTCCTGATGGTGCCTCTAACCAAGGTAATGACAATGGGAGTTTATAGTTATCCAGGCAAGAGGTCATGTATCCCTATGGTGATGTTTATCCTGGACTTTTGTAGGTACTCAAATAAGAGATGGTTTTCTCTAATTACAGTAGTAACCTTGGTGGTGTTGAGTTTGTTGGTATGTAAGCAGAAGATAATTTTGTCTTTATAGTGTTGACCTTTGAATTTTGCTTGTATCCTGATAAGGGTTGATATGTCATTTGCTATGTCAGTGGCCTCAGAACATTTCTAGTTATCCTGGTAAATAGTGACATATTCTTAACCACACTAGTTACTTTGGTATTTTGAAGGTTTTCAGGTAAGAAATCGTGTATTTACAGCTGCACTATTTATTCTCAAATTTCTTAGGTATTCTGGGAAGAGATGATGTTGCTGCTATCAAGATGAACAAACATAGGATTTTGCAGACACCCAGTCAAAAGATGATGGCATCTCTGTTAATACTGATCTTTACATAAATGAAAGAAAAATGGAACATATTTCCTTGGCTAACTATATATTTTATTAAAAGAAAGTTAGCTTTCAATGAATATTAATGTTATTCACAATAATATTTTCGTGTGACCATTCAACTTCTTCACAATGACATTTGTACTAGGCATCTTAGGTCCACATTTATAAAATATTCTAATATCTATGAGCCATCAAAACATGACAAACCTCATGGAAAATATAATTGTTCTAAGAGAAAATTAAACTATTGATCCAAATCCTAGTTAAAGGTGTAGGAGGAGCCAATGAAGAATAATATTATTGTACATATTATACAGAAAAACTCACCCTCCTTATATAAATTGATTTATATAGAATACTTTATATAGAATAAAATTTGAATTTAGATTATATGGAGAGAGAGATAGGCATCCTATTGTTTCTCTGCACTAATGCAGTTAATGAGAAATCAATAGAAAATAAGTTGTTTCTTATCATTTGTTTTAATTTTTATGAGTAGACTGTGGGAACCCAACTTTCTCCTGAGACAGTTATCAATGTAAGACTCCAACAGAATAGCATTTCTTTTTTATTTCATTGCACTAAGAAAAAGCTGAAATTTAATGCCAAATTTAACTGACCTTTTTGGGGAATTTTGGTATGATTGCTCATGTGCTTATTCATTTATCATACCTACTTTGTCCTGGAAGCTCTTTTTCATCGCCTCTTCTCTTCAAAGATAGTGGCTTTCCTGGTTTTATGGTGAAATAATAATTTCTTATTTCATTTACTTACCAGCCAGCCATGTTCAAATGTGCATTTAGTTGTCATTTCTCTTCATTCAAGACAATTTGCACAATATATTTTTGACTCATTTCTAATAGTATCTAGTTGTATTTGCCAATAATTACGCAGAGTATGCCCTATTTTTATGTAACTTTGGTCATTTTTAGAAGAATTTATTGAAAAGGGGTGTGACTGAAGTTTAGATTTCCTGAAAGCAGACCTGAGTCAAGGATTTAGGTGCAAATTAGTTTATTGGGGAAGTAATCTAAGAAGAATGTGAGGACACAATTAAAGTGCAGAATGGAGAAAAGTCAATAAAAGCTATTCAGTTCCTAAAGTTGCTATAAGCAATTTCTAAGACAAACATTATTATGGGTCACAGTAGTAGATATCTGAGATGGAGCTCACTGTTCTAAAATCAAAGGATAGGCCAGGTTTTGCTCTCTTATAAAGGCTCTAGGGTAGAATTTACTTTCTTGCTCTTTCCAGTTTCTAGGGATCATATGTATTCTTTGACTTGTGGCTCCCATTTTTCAAAGCCAGCAGTGGCTGCCAAATCCTTTTCACATCAAATCATTCTGATATAGGCATACTTTTGCCTCTCACTTTTACTTTTAAGGACCCTGTCAATAACATTACACTGACCTTGCTTCAAATCAGTTATAAGCAACTTAATTTTATATACAATCTTAATACCCCTTCATCAAGAATTAGAATGTGGATTAGAGAACTTACTTTGCCAATTATAGCTATAATAATTTTTCAGTTATAACAATGGATAATTGGAACAATTGATGTGGACTATATCTGTGACCCAACTGGCCAAAATTGGCAGGAGTAAATTTTGGGAAATGCAGTTAAACCTACTCAAATTGACACATTACAAATTTCCACAATCTGTTCTGTCAATTTTGAACTTAAGTATATATCTTTAAACCAGAGTTAATTTCTGCATAAAGAATTGTGCATAAACCAGAAAAATGATATTCTTTGCCCAGGAAAGGATAAAAATTTCCTTTTGTTTGTTGGGTGATGCCTATTCTCCTTGTTGAGCCATACTTCCTGATTTATGTGTTATACAATACAAAGAAATAATAATTAACAGTTTATGGGAGATGATGGGGGATGACATTTTAAACCCTTGCTTCCTGGGTTTATGAATATTGACCAAAAGAGAGACAGCACTGTACATTGGAGGCTGATTTAGAGTAAATGCAGCCTCCTGGAGAACTTTGCTTAGTTCTGCAAAATATTGCCACAAAGTTGGTGCAATAACTGACTATTTAAAAGGTCATTCCAACTGTCAGTTCTTTCAGGATGATGGAGAAATCAGACCAGTGAATTCCATGAATATAGATATTGGTGCATTTCTTTTATGAAGTGAATTTCTTGATCAGAAGCAATACTATGGGAAATGCTGTGATGGTGGATAAGCATCTATAAATCCATGGATGATAATTTTGCTAGAAATATTTTGTGCAGAGAAGAAAAATCCATGTCCAGAAGAATATCTATTTCAGTACATAAAACACTACCACTTCTATGTTATAAATGGCCTCATCAACCTGCAACTAGGTACCTGACTGAGCATCCTGGGTAATGGTGCCATTTTGAAGACATAGTAGTTTTCATCACAGGTAGATTGAGCATTTGGCAGTGACTACTGAGAGGTCACTGAGGGAATTCCATGTTGCTTAACCCATCCATAGCACCATCCCTACTGTCATGACCATTTTGTTCATAAGTGCATTGGGCTGTCATGGGAATCACTGAGGAAGGAAACTAAAAATATTTCAACTGTTAAATTTGCCATAATATTCTTAACTTCCATGGTCAGTATACTGTAAATTATTGTATCATTTAGAAAATACATTGAATGTTCATTGAAAAAGTACATTAAAAGTCCCTTAAAAGAACTGAAAGTGTCTCATAATTGAAGTCTACAGTATTCCATGTAGCACTAATATGGAGGATTCATAATTACCATGGAGAGAGTGTCCTGTTTTGTATGTAATTCTTAGCAGATGGCTACTATCTTCAGGGTTCACTCGTGATCCATGATGCTAACTAGAAATCTTACAATTTCATTGAACTCAAGGCTAAAAAATAAGTTCAAAACAAAGTAAGCATTAAGCAGTTGTCTATTTCCCCATGTAGGTGCATTCCTAAAATTCCCTCCTGGTATTTCTATATTTTATTGCTCAGGTCTAGTCCCATATTCAAAACTATTATCACAAAAGCTGGAAAACATTTTTTTTTTGCTAGGTCTATTTCTCTAAATAAAATTGGAGATTTTTAAAATATGTCCTCAATTGGCAATGTGTCATTGTACAGTCAGTTTATTTTCCATGCATTGTCTTCCACTTGATATGCAGGTCTAAGAATGTATGTTTTTATTACTGTAACAGAATTAAAGTGAATAAAGCTTTGTCCAGTGCTTCTATTGAGTGGACATGTAGATCCAGAACAAAGCCTTTAAGATTTTTGTATTTTCCCAAATGAAAAGATAGCAAGCAATGCATTTCATTTTAAATTTCATTATAGCTTTTATGCCTTAAAACTATATATATTTTTTCTTCCTACTACTACACACCCTCACCCCCACCAAGGAATTTACAAATATGGAATAATAGTAACTAAATTGTAGTTATGCCAATCCGTATTTCAAGATGATTAATGGACTCCCCAATAGAATCCCAACTCATCATATATAATGTTATGTGCTAAATCTCTCACTGGGCATCTATACCAAGACAGTTGAAGTGAGGGGATTTCAAATTGCTAACTACAAATAGAGACAAATATCTGAACTTCTTATAGGCTTTGTTCATGTTTTTCATCTCTTTCCTATGTTTATTAATAAGAACTAGCAAGATATAATGGAGTTGCTCTTTAAATATGATGATTCATTTCTTCACATCTTTCTTTTTTAAAAAGCCTGATCTCTGAGCTAAGTCAGCACAAGACTTGTGTGGGTGGGGGCAGTCATCAACAAAGTGTAATTTGCAGGTGATCATAGAACCCACCACTACTTAAAAGTACTGTATTCACCACAAGAGTAGAAATCATTTTGATGATTTCAAAGCTCTCAAAATAACCTCCTAGAGAAGAAAACTTTTAATTTAGGCTACCTGAATATGAATTCACTATATCAGATACTTTCTGCTTAATACTTAATGAAAATACTAGTCTTAGGGCACAGCATTTTCAAGAAGATGGTGGAGTGAGCTTTGATAAGAACAAGAAGGAGTAGGGTACAGGCAGGCTTTAAAGGGAAAAGAAAAGTGTAGAAATGTTAGCATTGGGTTTGTAGGGCTAGGAGTATGGTACTGTAGGTAGCTTAAAGCAAATAAGAAAAGACCCCAAGGATCCCAGCAAGCCACAGTGCAGGATATTCAAACAGCTTTGATGCAGCATGTCCTGTTAGACCCTGGTAAGCAATGGGACTGGATCTGCCAGCAACTCAGATGAAGCAGGCTCTAGTACTGATAGGGTGTGCCCCCCCCCATTGTCTCCTGTTTAAGATTGCAGATTTCAAGGACAGGTATGCTAAAATGGGAGAATGACCTTAGTTGGAATTTCCCTTCAGGGAGATGCAGGGGGAGAAAGAAGTGAAATGGTCAAGGTGAAACAGGTTTTCTGGAAGGTGGGAAATCAGGGTATACAAAGGGTGTGCAAACAAAGAGAAGGATTGGATTGGATTCAGGTTGGAGATTCGAATATGGAGACTGAATAGATAGAGGTTCAGTGGAGGAGAGATGGGAATCAGCCATCTTGTAAAGATGTGAGCCAAGTGAGCTTGGCCATGTGGCCACCGAGGTCCTGCAACCCTTGGCTGGCCCAGGCTGGCAGCATGTGTGCTGAATGCAGTTAAGGAGTTTGCAGATTTGAACTCCATGTTGGAGTTTGTTTTGCTGAGTTTGATTAGTGTCTGAAGAGGCCGTGCAAAAGTTAGGCCTGAGAAGAAAGTGAACTTTGCTGGTTCGGCACCATGGAGTTCCTGCTACCTGAAGGTGACAAGGAGGAGACAGCATGGAAGACAAGGAGGAGCAGTCAAAGGAACATGTCTTCAAGCATATGGAGATGGACTCTGTCTGGACATTGGTGAGATGATCAAGACTGAGAGACTGAAGATTGGGCCAATCTGGGAAAGGACTTTGGACAATACTGAGAAAGGTTTTGGACAATTTTGAAGTATTCTGAGTCTTACATGTTTCTTTTGTAATTATTAGGATAATTATAAATCACTTTGTTAGAAATAAATTAGTCTGCACTGATAGTCTTGCACCGGTTTGGTATTTTGGTTGAGAAGGCTGGGGATGGTGGTAAGAACCCACAAGTGGAAAGTTTAAACTGTGTTTTAAAGTTTTTCTTTTTAGGTCTGAAAGAGGGAAAGAAAGCAGAGAGAAGCTGGTAGCTGATGTTTGCATATCAATGGTAAAGGTGATCAGTGAAAATGCTAATGAAGAGTGTAGCCTGCTTTGTAGAGAGTAGCAGGCAGATAGGTGTAAAAGTTAAGTAAAGTCAGAAAGTCATCATTTTACCCTGTTTCAGTACTGATAAGGCAGGCACTGAAAAAGGGTTCAGTATGGATGAGTTCTGGCAGAGGCAATTGCAGGAGCTGGTCCCCACTGGTTGTGGCTCTCAGAGCAGAAAGCCAGAGGGATCAAAGATAGTATTAAGAACTCAATATCCCTCACATAGTGGAGACCAGTGCAGACCTCAACAAGGTTGACACTGTAAAGATTCATATTTCCTCAAATAAGAGGTGGGTGGAGGGAGAACCCTGGGGTTTGTGATCTGGAGCAGAAAACATGGGTGACAGAGCTGTCAGTTCATCCAGGAGCTCTGGGGAGAGAGGAGTGGAAGTTTTGTGGAGGCATACACCCTTGAAGGATGAACTTGGAGGCTACAAAAATATTGAAAAGAGTGCTCCTATCTAAATCAAAGCAAAGAAAATTCACAAAAAATAATTGAACAAAGAAATTGATAGAAACAGAAAATAGAGTTAACACTCCTAATGGATGCTGAGTGTTTGAAGGGAGACAAAAGATGAAGATTCACTATTGAAGAAAAGGGGGTGAAAGTTGATAAGGGTCTGATAACAAAGATCCTGAAGAAACTCACACAAGTTAACAAAAATCCCAATCAAATAATGAGGTAAAGAGCTAAAAGACACTTCTTCAAAGAAGAATTACAAATGACCAATAGACATATGGAAAAATGATCAGCATCACTAATAATCAGGGAAATGCAAATCAAAACCACAATGAGATACCATCTCACACCAGCAGAAATGGCCCATATTAAAAAATCAACAACAGCAAAAAAAGCAGGCAACAACAAATGGTGGTGTGGATGTGGAAAGTAAAGAACACTTTTACACTGCTGGTGGGAATGCAAACTGGTCCAGCCACTATGGAAAACTGTGTGGAAGACCCTCAAACCATTGAAAATGGAGCCACAATTTGACCCAGTGATTCAACATCTTTTGTATCCAAAGGATACAAAAACTTCAATTCAAAAGGACACCTGTACTCAGATGTCTGATGCAGCACTATTTACAATAGCCAGGATATGGAAACAACCCAAATGTCCACAAACAGATAAATGGGTCAGAAGGTTATGGTATATGAACACAATGAAATATTATTCATCAATCTAAAAAAACAAACATGTCATTTGCAGCAATGCAGATGGAGCTAGAAGGAATCATTAGTGGAAATAAGCCAAAAAGAAAAAGAGAAATACTACATGATCTGACTTATATGACGGATATAGGGAAAACAAACAAACAAGCAGACAAGAAAAATTTAGTGGTCAGGTAGAGAAGATGGTGGGTTATCCCTGCGGAATACAAAGATGTGAAGCATACATATATATATATATATATATATATATATATATATATATATATATATATATATATATGTGAAGCATATAAGCATATAAGCATATATATAGCATCTATAGATAGATAGATAGATAGATAGATATAGCTAGATAGATAGATATAGATATAGATATAGATATAGATGTAGATATAGATATATACTTATATATATAGGCATATATACACACAAATTAATTAATTAATTAATTTTAAAAAGACAAGAAAAAGTTACAACTAACAAACTGACATCAGAAATAAAATATAAAGCAAGGGAGGGGGAGGGAGGGTGAAAGAAGGGGAGGGATGAGCACAAGAGATTAAGATGATGGTTCATGGGTGACAAGGGGGTAAGAGGACCCTGGGCTACACAATGATGTAAAAAACTTCACATGTGTAATCAATTAAATAAAAAGGGGGAAATTAAACTAAATAAATATGTGTATGTCTACATTCATTTAAAAAAATTATCAACAGAACTGAAGCTTAGAGCAAGAGAGAATGATGAGGGTAAAATAGGGGGAGGGGAGGGCACAAAAGATTAAGATGGTTCATGTGTGATAAGGTGGGAGAACCTTAGGGTAGACATGATGTGTGTGTGTATAGCTAAAAAAAAGAAAGAGAAAAGAGAAAAAATAAAATATATGCTGTCTAAAATAAAAATAAAATATATGCTCTATTTAAATGTTAAATATAAAGACAGAAAGTTGAATGTAATGTGAGGTTCTTCCTAGGTACTGCTTAGTTTCAGAGATCAGAGATCAGACCAGGCTTGGCACTTTCAGTTGATGTAGCCATAGGAAGAGGAATGGATAAAGAAACCGTGGCTGGGTCTTTGGTTCTTGGGTCGAGGGGTCACAGGCTGGAGGGAGGAACTGATTTCTGCCTCCCTGTGGGCCCAGGGTGGGGGCTGGGCACCTCTGACAAGGTGTGGGCTGAAGGGGTGTCCCCCTCTGATTTACTCCAACCTCAATTAGACCTGTACTAGGAATGAAAAAAGCAAAATAAAACAAAACGGCAGTCTCTCCAGCTGCAGACATAATGGAGAGGAACTGAAGTAATGGCCCTAGATATACCCACCACTTGGATAGGACCCAAGCAGTGTATTTGGAACCATTGAGACAAGAACATGAGGCCAGTGACTGTGGTGACCTGTCACAGATTTCTATATGTATCATGTCTGGGACTGGGGAACCAAATCTCTGAACCACAGTTTTGTGCAACGTAATGAGGCTCCCTCCTTTACCAATCAATGGGGGAAGAACGCCACAGAGATGTGGCTGGTGGCCCCATGGCAGAACTAATAATATGAGAGAGGAGAGGAACTGGATCAACCACCTGGGGACGTCTGTCCCCAGAAGGGAATCTCTTCACTGCCAGTGACTTAGAGATGGGCTCCCAAACCCAGATACCAGAACTAAATGGCACAGAAGCAGCACCATGTGACAGACACGGGAAAGGGGCCTGAACTACACCATCCATGCACTTGCCCTGTGAGCAGTTCCTGAAGTTCTCGGCTTGACTACCCACCTCAGTTATTCCTGCAGATCCAAACAGCCTGGTCTGTTGTGATCCAGAAGTACAAGTCCTCACCCAGGAAAAAAGGACATTGGTACATTAAAAGAAAAGACTATTGGGCCAAACATGGACTAATGGCTTGCAGCATGAGGAGTTGGAGTGCCTGCAGGGGAGAAGGCGGAAAGGGGGAGGGGATAGGGGGATAGGAGTAAAATATGGAAGGGAGGGCCAAACCTAAAGGGAATAATAGCCATACAAATATGACCAATGTTATATGCAAATTGCAAAATAAGAAAGAAAGAAATGGTGGAGTTCATATTCAGTAGAATATTACCCAGCTACTTAAAAAGATGAAATAGTGCTATTTAGGACAAAATGAGTGGACTTTGAGGTGATTATTCTATGTGAAATAAGTTGAAAGTGAAAGATGTGAAATAGTCTCACTTATCTGTAGAATATAAATAACCAAAAAACATATCCTGGAAATATATAGCAAAAACAAATCTCAGACTTAGTGAAAAATTGAATGATCACAGAGGGAACAAGGAGGAGAGAGAATGTGCTAGAGAAAGTAGGGGATAGAAGAGTGAGTGAAACAAGTATACTTAATGGGGGAGCAAAAATGTAACCCCAGTGTGACATAGACATGTAAACGACTGAAATTGTTTTTAATGAAAAAAATGATAATTTCATTGACTTCATTCCCTTCTTTCTTAATTCAGATACTGTATGTCAATAAATCTCAGAAACTCTTTTAAAATATATCCATGATATAAAAAATTGGAAACTACAAATGCTGGAGAGAATGTGTAGGTAAAGGAACCCTTTTACACTGCTGGTGGGGATGAAAACTGGTCAAGATATTATGAAAAGCTGTGTAGAGATTCCTAAAATACTAAAAGTGGACCTACCATATGGTCCAGTGATTCCACTCCTGGGAATGTACCCACAAAAACACTTATTCAAAAGGACACCTGTACGCCTGTTTATAGCAGCACTATTTACAATACCCACGATATAGAAACAACCCAAATGCCTCAAAATAAACAGATGTATCAAGAATTTGTGGTATATTTGCACAATGAAATACTATTGAAGTCCAGACATGGTTGTGCATGCCTGTAGGTGGCAGCCTAGAAAGCTGCGGCTGGGGCCATGGATCACGGTTCAAGTCCCTCCAGTGGCGCATAGCGAGACCTAATGCCAAAAAAAATAGCTCACTGTGGTGGCGTGCACCTGTAATCCTAGCTACCAGGGAGGCTGAGGTTGGGGATTGCTTGAGACTGTAGTACCCCAGGAAACATGAGCCTGCAGTTTCATGGGCAAATATAGTGAGACCTAGTCTCAAAAAAAAAAAAAAAAAAGAAATACTACTCAGTGAGTATAAAAGACTCCTGCCATTTACAGCAATATGGATGAAGCTGGAAGGGATTGTGCTAGCTGAAATTAGTCAGAAGGGAAAAGTCCAATACAGAATCATCTTACTTATATGTGGAATATAGAGAAATGAAACTAAAGGTCAAGAAAAAGTCAAAGTCAGCAAGCTGACCATAGAACTGAAGCACATAGCAAAGGAGGGGGATGGAGTGGGGGCAAAGCAGGAAGGAATGAACAGAAGAGAATATGATGACGGGTCACCGGTGATATGGTGGTGGGAGAACTATGGTGACTACAATGATGTAAAAAAAAACAATTAATAAAAATGAATAATATGAATATAAAAATAAAGCTTTTCCCATCCCCCCAAATAGAAATAAAATATATCCAGAATTATGTTCCTTCTTACTTTCTTATTTCTTCTATCACCACCATCTTTTCTTCTAGATTAATGTGATGACCTCTTTTTATCTTTTTTTTTTTAATTTCTGGTTTCTACCATTGTTCCACACAAAGCAAACATCAAACAACATTTTAAAACAAAAATCAGAGCATACTATTCACCAAAATCTCACCAATGCCTGTTTTTGCCTCTCAGGAAAAAATCCTAACCACATGATATGAGATTGGCCCTGACTCACTCTTGGACTCATCTCCCAACTCATGCCCTGGCCGATTCAGCTCTAGGTACTCCGGCCTCTTTGCTGGGCCTCTAATGTGCCAATAGCTCCAATCTTCTGGGCCTTGACATTTGTGATTTCCTCTCCTTAGAATGTTCTTCCCCTAGAAATCTTCATTCACTTCAGATCTTTGATTCTTCATTTGATTCAGATCTTTACTTAAAGGTTACCTTTCTAGTGGACTTTCTCTGAATAGCCAATGTAGAAGAGGCACTAGCACCATCACTTTGTACCACTTCATCTTTTTACTCCACCATGCCTTCTTCTTAGAGCATTTACCACAACTAGACATAAATGTTATAGGTCTGTTGTCTATACCCTCTCATTGGAGGCTTTGTTGCTCAAGAACAGGTCTTTTGTCTTATCTGCTCCATAGAGAATATTTTGAAGAGTGCCTGGCACCTGGCAGCAATGAAATAAATGTTTGTTTGGTAACTGTATGAATTGTATGAAGTCTCAGTTAGATTCTTGGAAGTTTTAGAAGAAAATATTGAGATATTCTAACTACAAATAGAAATAGTAAATGCTCAGCATCTTGTCCAATCAGAATCAGGATGCTCTCATTCTCATACAAGAATCGATGCTGTTTTATTGAACCTAAGGTAAATGTGGCACATTTAAAATATTAACACAGATTACTTGGAAAATACTTACATCTAATTACCTATAATTTTCCTGGAATAATTCACATATGTTCTTCTTCATGTGAAGCTTAGCTTTCTGTTTTCCTTTAACTATGATCATTTTGAATATATAAAGGATAATAAATTTGTATCAGACATTTTTAAACTTACTAATACAGAAAACTAGTTGTATTTATACATGAAAAACTTTTAA
The DNA here is from genome assembly GCA_004024945.1 of Uropsilus gracilis. NCBI lineage: Eukaryota > Metazoa > Chordata > Mammalia > Eulipotyphla > Talpidae > Uropsilus > Uropsilus gracilis. Next base: position 59,243 of record PVHY01004412.1, on the reverse strand, counting down.
GTTATGGGGTTTTAAAGTTTACTAAATATTTAATAAGATTTGGTACATGTAAGCTCAAAATTTCTTTCATAACTATAAATTATCCCAGTTTGTTTAATATTTTAATTCAAATGTGGGCTTAGCTTGAAATCCTACTTTGAACAAATTATCATGTGATAATTTTTTGATGACTCAATGGGCCTAAGCTGAACTACGTTTCTCAGGATTCATTCTCTCATTTGCTTCTAGTTAAAATCAGCCATAGGGAGATTCTTAATGGATTTGGAGGCTGGAAGGGAGGCGGTGACTATTTTATAGCTCACAAATGTACTTGTAAGTATACAACATTCTCCTGATTCTCCTTCTACTTCTTTGACTCCTAGGTCAGGTGTGTTTACCTGTGTGATACAGTACCCCATTTCTGGAGGACATCCTCATTAATGAGGTCTAAGTTAAGAAAAACTGAGCAGGGCCTTGTTTTTTCTTACGGTATTCTAGCTCAAGTTTCTTGTTTCCAGTCTCTTGTTATCTCTCCTTCCTGATGAAGTCCTATGATCATATGTGGAGAATATAGCCTTAGACTGCTTACCCAATTTCCACAATCATGTAAGGTCAATTCAATTTAACATCTCTCTCTCAGTTAAATAGAGACAGAGGTGACAGGGATACCAGTGGTTCTCAATAAGGGACACTTCTATTCCTTGGGGAACATATGGCTGGAGACATTTTTGTTTCTTAAAACTTGGTGGGGTCGAGCAATTGTGCTGCTGGCATATAGAAAGCTAGAGGTGAAAATGGTCAGAGAAGCTGTTAAGAAAGCTACTATATCTAGGAAACACAATAAAGAATTACCTAACCCCAAATGTCAATAGTGACATTGTTGAGAAACTCTTATATTAATGGCATTATACATAAAGAGAAATAAAGATGCTTACTGTTCTGCTTCTTTGAACTTGCTGCTACAGATTCTGGCACCAAGAATGGTTCCAGGGATTACTCTTAAGGATGAGTTTTCTGAATTGGTTTTGAGTTGTCTGGAAATATTCCTCTACAGTTACCAGATTTAAAGGCACTAATGAGTCTATATCCAGTGATAATGAAGGCAAAATTAATGACATGATGTGGTAAAAAGGTTACATAAAATTTCCCCATTGGATACTCCTAATCAAATACTCCTAAATCAAGTTTCTGTATGTCCATGTATTTGATCCCTTAGAACATTTTAGTCAAACTAGGGACTATAATGAAAAAGGCAGGCTGCTTCTCATTGTGCTGGAGAAAGTAGGGAGAAGATAAGTTCAAAGATTTGACTTCCCAGTTCTATGTTCACAGAGCTGATCTTAAAGCTTCTATGTCTATCCTGAAAGAAATTGTTATCTTCTGTAGTCAAAGTGCCAAAATTTCTGGAAACCAAGAATCTCCCATGTTGGGCTCTGAAATATGCAAATGAATTTCCAACCTTGCAACATCCCTAGTTAAAATATTAGGGCATTGATGGGGAAAGAATCAGTTCCTGAAAACTGGAATGGGAACAGATTCTGATAAAATTGGGTACCTCTAACCTCAAAGAACTACTGACTTTTCGTTGTCAGTAGAAACAGTCTTCCCACCTATGCCTGAAGAATCTTAGTGGCTTCTCTGAGATATCTACATAGGAAGACACTATTGATCTTCTTTTGGACCTACTCCTTCTATTCCTCTTGGTTTCTAGGCATTTAAGTTCACTCAAGTCCCACCAGACCCCAAAGGGTAAAGGACAAAGATATATGAGGATGTGCTTTGCCCACCTAAATAATCATGAAATTTTGCCAATCTATATGGTCAGAAATCTGGGGATATATGTGGTAATCAATATTTAAGATATTGAGTCAAGAAAAATGCAATATAAAGTTGGATTAGCTCAAATCTATTCATTAGTCAGTTTGGGGTATCACAACAAAATAATACAGACTGGATAACTTAAGCAACAGAAACTTATTTTCTCATAATTCCAGACACTTTGAAGTTCAAGATCAAAAGGCCAATAGGTTTAATTTCTAGTGAGATACCTTTTCCTGTCTTGCTTATGGCCACTTTTGTGCAGTTACTCAGATGACCTTCCTTGTATGTACATGCAAAAGCAAAGGAAAGTGCTCTGGTATTTCTTTCTCTTCTAATAATGACACTATGCAAAGGCCCGCAGTGGGTATTGATGCAATGTGATTTCTGCCCAGTGCTCTGAAAGTCAAAGTGAAGAAATTCAATAAAGCACGGGTAAATGGCGGGAGTAACTATGACTCTCTTAAGGTAGCCAAATGCCTTGTCATCTAATTAGTGACGCGCATGAATGGCTGAATGAGATTTCCACTGTCCCTACCTACTATTCAGCGAAACCACAGCCAAGGGAACAGGGTTGGCGGAATCAGATGGGAATGAAGATCCTGTTGAGTTTGACTCTAGTGTGGCATGGTGAAGAGACATGAGAGGTGTAGAATAAGTGGAAGGACCCTGGCGCCCTGTCCCCCATCCCCACAAGGGGGCAGTGCGGGTCCCGCCAGCTTTACCACCAAATTCCCTCTCCAAGAACTCCTGAAAGAAGCCCTAAGATCGAAACCTGCAAAAGAATAAAAAGAATGAACAATAAAAAGAAAAGGAAGAATAAACTAAAACAGAACCCCAAATGACCACCAGGAACCCATTGTTAGACCTTTAAACATCAATAATTACTCTAAATGTAAATGGGCTAAACTCATCAATCAAAAGACACAGAGTTGCAGACTGGATTAAAATATAGAACCCAACATTCTGCTGCCTCCAAGAAACACATTTGATCCCAAAAGACAAGCATAGATTGAAGGTAAACAGATGGAAAACAATTCTACAAGTAAACAGCCCCCCAAAAAAGGCAGGAGTAGCCATCCTTATAACAGACAAAGCAGATTTCAAAATAAAAAATGTAACAAAGGATAAAGAAGATCACAAACTAATGGTTCAAGGGTCAATCAACCAAAAAGACTTAACAATTATCAACATATACTCACCAAATGAGGGTGCACCAAGATTCATAAGACAGCTACTAAGACAACTGAAAACGAATATAGATGAAAACACATATGTAGTAGGAGACTTCAACACCCCACTCTCAACAAAGGACAGATCAAAAAACAAAAACTACACAAGGACACAAAAGCCTTAAAAGAAGACCTAGACAAAATGGACCTAATAGATATCTACAGGATGGTACACCCAGAAGGAAAAGATTACACCTTCTTCTCAAATGCACATGGATCATTCTCTAAAATTGACCACATACTAGGCCACTAGGCAAGCATGAATAAATACACAAAGATTAAAAATAATACCAAATATTTTTTCAGACCATAAGGGTATCAAATCAGAAATCAAAATGAAAAGAAAGCAAGAAGAACACCTAACACTTGGAGACTGAACAACATGCTTCTAGAGAAAAAAATGGGTAACTGAAGAAATTAAAGAAGACATTAAAACTTACTTTGAAACAAATGACAAAGAAGACACAGCATTCCAAAATGTCTGGGATGCAGCAAAAGCATATCTAAAAGGAAGGTTCATAGCAATACAGGCCATTATCAAAAACCAAGAAAATAACCAAAAAAAAACCCTAATCTACCAACTCAAAAAATTAGAAAAAGAGCAACAATAAACCCAAAATCCAGAAGACAAGAAATATCAAAAATAAAAGAAGAAATAAATAATCTAGAAGCCAAAAAGTCTATCCAGAAGATTAACAAAACCAAAAGCTGGTTCTTTGAATAAATAAATAAAATTGATAAGCCCCTTGCAAAGCTCACAAAGGGAAGAAGAGAGAAAATCATAATAAACTGAATCACAAATGAAAAAGGAGAAATTACAGCAGACCACAAAAGAAATCCAAAGGATAATAAGAGATTACTATGAACAACTATATGGAAATAAATACAACCTGGATGAAATGGATAGATTCTTAGAAAGATATAACTTCCCAAAATTAAACAAAGGAGATATAGAAAACTTAAATAAACCAATCACAAGCAGTGAAATTGAAGCAGTCATCAAAGCTCTACCTAGAAACAAGAGCCCAGGACCTGATGACTTTACAAATGAATTCTACCAGACATTCAAAGATTAAATAATGCCTATGCTACTAAAGCTTTTCCAAAAAATTGAGAAAGAAGGAAAACTGACAAACACATTCTACGAAGCAAACATCACACTCATACCAAAAACAAATAAGGACAGCTCCAAGAAAGAAAATTATAGACCAATTTCCTTAATGAACATGGATGCAAATATCTTAGGCAAAATCCTCGCAAACCGAATCCAATGATGCATAAAAAGCATCATTCACCATGACCAAGTGAGATTTATCCCAGGGGCACAATCATGGTTCAACATCCGGAAATCAATTAACATAATACACCACATCAACAAAGAGAAAAACAAAAACCACATGATAATATTAATAGATGCAAAGAAAGCATTTGACAAAGTCCAGCATCCATTCATGATAAAAGCCTTTGAAAAATTAGGGATTAAAGGAACTTACCTCAATGTAATAAAAGCCATCTATGACAAACCTATGGCAAATATCATCCTAAATGGGGAAAAACTAAAATCATTCCAGTTGAGATCTGGAACCAGGCAAAGATGCCCACTCTCCCCATTACTCTTTAACATTGTACTGGAAGTTCTAGCTAGGACAATAAAGCAAGAGAAAGACATAAAAGGGACACAAATAGGTAAAGAGGAACTGAAGCTATCATTATATGCTGATGACATACATCTCTATGTAGAAAACCCAAAAAAATCCACAGAAAGATTGCTTGAAATAATAAACCAGTTCAGTAAGGTAGCTGGATACAAAATCAACACACAGAAGTCAGTAGCTTTCCTATATGCAAAAAGACAAATAGAAGAAGAAGAAATCAGAAAAACCATCCCATTTACCATAGCACCAAGAAAATATTAAATACTTGGGAATAAATCTAACAAAAAACGTGAAAGAATTATACAAAGAAAATTTTAGAATGCTCTTAAAAGAGATAGAAGAAGACATAAGGAAATGGAAAGACATTCCATGTTCATGGATTGGAAGAATTAATATTATCAAAATGGCCATTCTACCAAAGGCAATCTACAGATTCAATGCAATCCCAATAAAAACTCCAATGACATTTTTTAGAGATAGAACAAAAATTACTGAAATTCATATGTAATAACTAAATATCTCATATATCAAAAAGCCTCTTGACCAGAAAAAAAAAAAAAAAGAGAATGGGCATATTACAGTTCCAAACTTCAAACTATACTACAAAGCCATAATAATTAAAACAGCATAATATTGGTACAAAAACAGACATTCAGACCAATGGAACAGAATTGGGTGTCCTGAAATAAAACCACACATATATAGTCAACTACTCTTTGACAAAGGAGGGAAAAACTTACATTGAAACAAAGATAGCCTCTTCAATAAATGGTGCTGGGAAAATTGGACTAAAACATGCAAAAAATGGACCAAGACAACTCCCTTACTCCATCTACAAAAATCAACTCAAAATGGATAAGAGACTTAGAGGTCAGACCTGAAACCATAGCATACATAGAGGAAAACTTGGGCAAAACTCTCCATGAATTACAATTCAGAAATCCCTTTCTGGAAACATCTACAGATGGCAAAAAAAAAATAAAAAAGGAAAACATAAACAGATGGGACTACATCAAACTAAAAAGCTTCTGTATAGCAAAAGAGACAACAGAAAAAAGTAAAAGATGCCCAACCAAATGGGAAAAATTTTTTGCCCTCCACATGGGTGACAAGGGTTTAACAACAAAGATCCACAAAGAACACACACAACTAAACAAAAGCAAAACAAAAAAGCCCAATCAGAAAATGGGGAGACGAACTAAAAAGACACTTCTCTAAAGAGGAAATACAAATGGCCAACAGGCACATGAAAAATTGCTCAACGTCACTAGCAATAAGGGAAATGCAAATCAAAACCACAATGAGATACCACCTTACACCAGTAAGAATGGCCCACATCCAAAGAATGGGCAACAAGAATTGCTGGCGAGGATGTGAAGAGAAAGGAACACTACTTACATTGCTGGTGGGAATGTAAACTATTCCAACCGCTATGGAAAGCTGTGTGGAGAACCCTCAAGTTAATGAAAATGGAACTACAATTTGATCTAGCAATTGCTCTCTTGGGCATCTACCCAAGAGAGACCTCAATGTGGGTACGAAGGGACACCTGTGCTCGGATGTTTACTGCAGCACAATTTATAATTGCAAGGAATTGGAAGCAACCTAAATGCCCCAAAACAGATGACTGGGTGAAAAAAATGTGGTATATATACACGATGGAATATTACTCATCAAGTAAAAATGACAAATTCAACAACTTTATAACAACATGGATGTACTTAGAAGAAATCATATTAGCAGAAACAAGTCAAAAAGAAAAAGACAGAAACCAAATGGTTTCACTAATATATGGGACATAGTGAAAAAATAAACAAAATCCTTGAGGAAAAGTCAAAACAAGCTAAGCACCAAACTGAATCACTCAACTTTGAACAGGAGGGAAAGGGGGGGAATGGAAGGAAAGGTGTGTGGGGGTAAATCCCTGGGATTACAATGCTGTGAAATTTATATATAAATTTAAAAAGGGTAAGAAAAAATACATGTATATAATAAATAAAACATATTATTGCAAAAAAAAATAATAATGACACTAGTCAGAGTGGATTAAGGTAACTCTCTTAGGAACTTATTGAATCTTAAATTTAAATATATATATATATATATATATGTGCCATATATATAGATAGATAAAGCTATATATGGCTTCATCTCAAATGAAGCCACATCAGGTTAGGGCTTCAACAAAAAAATTGGGGAGGGGGACACAATTGAGTTCATGATAGGACCTACTAAAGAGAGTTTGTTTTCATGTTTTAGCTTGATGGTCTTGAAATGGCTTTAACAGTTTGCTTAGTTCACACTTGAAGCATGAACCCAGAGGTGACCTAAAATAAATGAAATTGTAATGTCATGACTATTATTGTCTATTGTAGAAGAAGATATCAAAAGATGATGGGAAATATATCAAACCATAGCCAAATTCAAAAGAATTATAGTAAATTTTTAAATCACCTTTCTCATTTGATGAAAAGTCAAATATATGAAACACATTATTCACATCTTTCATAGACCTGCCAGCATATTTTCTGCTTTATCTATTGGTTAATATGAGTTTAACATATTGAAGTGTGACATTTTTCCCTTCCCATATTTTATATTTCTGTATAGCTTATCTAATCAGCTAGGAAATATAAATCAAAGTCCACTAGTACTAACATATTTTTTCTATTATTTTTCTTATCATTTGTTTTCTGAATAACATAATCTTATTGAGTATATAAATATTCATAGGTGGTACAGTGTTACTATAAATTAACATGTATCAATTAGGAAAAAATTTGGTATGAGTAACAGAGATCATTCTTACAAATAGTAGTTTAAGACTAATGAAGTTTTACTTTTTCACATTAAAACATCGGGAAATTGGGAGGCCAAGACTAGTAAATTCAAACAACAGACAAAATAAAAAGATACTTGACCAAGACTGGAAATCACACAACAACAAGAGAGAATGTAATTTGAGGGAAAAAAAAGAGCAAATTTGTGACATGCCTATAACAAACATTACTTAAATACTAAGAGTTAAAAACTAATTTATCTCTAATTTCAAAAAATGTACAGGCGCACTCTTGTTTAAAACAAGACTTAAGGCAGAAGGTGGATAATACTCTGCCAATGAAAAGAAATATGAGAAATAAATAAATGCTTTCAGACATAAATATCACATTTGATGCCACTAAACTGAAGAACATTTGAAACCATGATCAGAGAAATAGAAGTCAACCTTCAAAAAAGAAAAAAAAAAAACCTGCATGCAAATTAAAGAAATTTTGAAAAAAGAAATTAGAGATGAGATACAGAATTATTAAAATATGAAAGATATGGAACAGAGATGAAAGGGGGGCCAGATACTACAAAAAGAGATATTCAAAGATTTAAGTGTTTTTGAAAAAAAGTCTTGACTTTGATGATCAAATAAGTTAGACTGTTTCCTAGGAAAAACTACTGGTAAAGTTTTTGATACATAAAGATTATGAGGGGGGGGGAAAGCATTCTAAAAGTTTTAGGAAAAATTACAAATAACATCCAAAAAAGGAGAATTATTTTCCTACTCTGGGATTTCTCTAGTGGATACTACTTACCAAGTTAATTTAAGGAACTCAATGAAATAATACAATTATGCTAGTCCTTGGATTGGCAGCAAGGTATATATATATATATATAATTTATTTATATATGTACCATTTTTAGGATGAAGATAAATGATCTTTGTTTTGATTTACAAAGAGATGACAAATTAAAAATCAACATCTCTCTAATGGAGAATTTTGTCTTTCTAGTAATCCATGGAAAAATCTTTCATGTACATGAGTTTATTACAAGACTTACTAATATGAGAGTTGATGTCCAAATTATATCTGAAATGATAAATATCATGTGGGTAATTATCTTATAAGTGAACACTACTTTATTTCAACACACATATTTGCACTTGTGCTTTGTGGTTACTTTTTGCACAAGAAGATCAGGAACCGAGAGCATTTAAGGTCTAATATCTTAGTAAGCACATCTCTTTGTTCTAGTTCACTTTCCATAATCCCAGAAATGAAATTTTCTAACATCTAGAGTTGTGCAAATATTGATTTCTTAAAAATGAAGGGAGAAAAAATTTAAACTCTTGCATTATAAAAAAAATTAGTCTATGAAAATATTTCATTTTTAACTTAAGCTACTTTTTTTTACTTTTTATTGTTTGCACTTATATATTTATATACATATACCTTGCATCATTATCTACCCCACCCCAATGCTCTCCCATCACCTTTCGTACCCTCCCTGGCCCCCGTTCTCTCCTTCGTCCCCCTCCTCTTGTTCTATGCTTTAGTTCTGTTGGCAGTTTTCAATTTTCTTAAGAATTTGTTTGTTTTTCTTATATCTCTCAAATAAGTGAGACCATCCCATATTTCTCTTTATCTTTCAGGCTTATTTCATTAAGATGATTCCTTCTAGCTCCATCCATGTTGCTGCAAATGACATGTTTGCCTTCTTGGATTGATGCATAATATTCCACTGTGCAAATATACCACATATTTTTTCAACCATTCATCCATTTTGGGGCACTTGGGTTGTTTCTATATCTTGGTTATTGTAGATTTGATGAGATATCCTGAAAACTATATGATGCTTTGGAGCAATATTCTACAGTAATTGTTCTGTGTTCAGAAAAAATGAGATAGAGGCAAAATTAACATGTGAGTGGCACATTTACATGATGATAGAACTAAGTGGTATTCTACGGAACTGTAAAATAAAAGGTCTCAAAAATGTTTAGATCAAGAAAACAGGATAACAAGCCATCATCTGGCATACTATACTTCCTTATGCAATAGCAATTGAGCAGTAGTTTGGCTTCAACAAAAACTATCTACCATATAAAATTAATGTTGTTTATTTAAATTTTGTGGGTTATATGATGAATTCAACTTTTAATTTTGATTTTATAATTGTATTAGAGATAACAGCATAAGGAGTTTGTGCTTGGGTTTACACCTATCGATATTTAGGGACCGTAATAATAAAACAAAAAGGAATTTCTGTTATCACTATGGATCAGTAAAAATGTCTTCTTGCTTTGTAAGTGTAAAACTTTTCTCAAACAGAGCATAATTTGCCCCAACTGCTCGTCGTCACCATCTCAGTAAGACTTTTGCTGCAGACAGGCTGCCTTCATTCTCTGGTTAGGTGACTCCATATGTGTGTTTCAAAGCATGTGAGGCTGAGAACAAAATAACAAACTACAACATGCCCCAGCCAACCTATCAGGGCTATTAACAGCTAGAAATATTATTAATTTATTGGTCAAAATGCAAACCAAACAAATGTACTAATACCATATTTACTTAGTAGACGTTAACAAGTGCAAGAAAAGCTACAGTCTTACATATTTTGTTTTATTCTTAATTTAAAAAAAAAGAGCTTGGGGCATGATACATAGCTAATACATGCCTTTGAAGAAGGGGACAAGAGGACAATCTTGGTGAACCAAAATTGAAGGGAAAGGATGTAGGAAGGATCAAAAGCTGGTACAAAGTGATGGGTTACCAAGATGCTCACAGCTGTGGAGGAAAACTGGGTCATGGAAGGATCATGTAGGGTAACTACAGAAAGGATGTATGAAACCTCTATTTTTCAACACCATCTTGTTCTATTGGTAAGAGAGAAAGGGCAAGTAATTTGTCTGCCAGTTTCTACCTCACTACTTGAAGTTGACCCCATGGAGCATTTAGCATCCCACCAAACCTCACATAATAGTCATTGGAGAAAGCAAAATTTCTATGGATTCAGGTGATTAGACCTGGGTCTTGGAACTACTTTGGCTCCTTCCACATAAATATAATGATGGCCATACTCAGAGCCAACCCTTTTTCACAGAGGAAGGGGGGATAATCTATGTATCAAGAGGTCAAGATATAAGTACCTTATGCTAGAACAAAAACCATATCCCCAAAATCTGGGTATCATAGAAACCAGGCCTCAGAGGGAGAAATAAGTTATTTTCATAATGAGAGGGAAAGAATGAAGAAAATAGGAAATAGGAGTTAGTGGTGTTAGTTTACCCATTCATAACAAGAAATATTAATGACACTAAAGTACACTGGTATGGGAATTCTCAGCATATTACACATAACAAAAAAAAGTACATTAAGTCAGAAGGTTGCATTTTGAGGGTGGGATCATAGCAGGGAGATTTATTTGTACATGTTTAAGTCTTAAAGATATAAGGTCCTCACCTCCAATGATTAAAACCTTTTATTGGCCCATGGAATCATTCTCTTCAGCATTTCTGATTTACCAATTCCCACTTCTTGGTTTTGGGATTACCTTTGACTCCTAGAAAGTAGGTGACATGATGTTATTAGAGTTATAAGGCTAGACCACAAGAAGACTTGCATTCTTGAACTTTACCTCTGGAATATTACCCAGAAACATGAAACATGAGACCACAAGGAGGAGAGTTGATCTGTCCAATACAAGGTAATCCAAGAAAAGCCATCCCATAGCCAGCATAGCAGCTGATCATAAATTCATGATTGACATCAGTAGAGCCCGAAGAAGTGCTAAGAGATCTGTTAACCCCCAGAAATGTGTGTGCACTAGATGGTTGCTGTTTTAAAACCAGAAAACCACCAAACTTGGAGAAATTTATTACTACTCACAAAAGTTAATTGGTATGTTCGTTATCTGAAATACGGTTATTTTTCCTTTTTCAACTGATAATCACCTTTCAGTTGTGCAATGTTATTCAAAATATTGCTTTTCCTCTAAAGAAGTACAAAATATGTTGAGGTATTTTTGAAGATTAGGTGTTTCAGGACTTTCAACTGGAATTTTAATGTTTTCCAAGACTGCAGGCAAGTTTTTTTTTTCCACAAATTTTCCTTTCATGTTATAGCAGAGAAGAGTTGTTTAATACACAGAAAAATAATCATGTATTTTAAAAATTCCCTTTCAATACCCACACAAGTGATTTGGAGGAATGTACAAAAAGAATTATTGACGTATTTCCTTAGTCAAGTGCCAACAATTAATCCTAATCTGACTACTCTCAGTGCCAGTAGATTTGAAAATTCTACATTGTCATTCAAATTATACCTGATTGAAAAGTCCAATTAACTGAAACAGAGATGAAATAACTAGTTGAAACTTGCTTTACTCACAACTAATGTATTAATTATAGCGATACCTTGTTGACAATAGCTTGTTGACAATAGCTTGTATACCTTGTTGACAATAGCTTTAGTTAATTTAGAACTGTCAATAGGGTTGAACTACCATTGAAATAAATAGGGTTTTTCCTCCATAAACTGCCAAGTAACTACCATTAAAGGAAGATGAACTAGGAAAAAACAGCTCTTTTAAACTCCAACTCTGAAAACTCTGAATGGTTTCTTGGCAACAAGGGAATAGAGTTAGATCAACTTGTCCAGCTTCATAGTGGAGCTCTCAAAATAAATGTTTATAAAGATTGATAGATTTATATGACCGATATGATTTTGATGAGCTTGAAAAAAATATTATCTGTGCCCTTTGAAAATAGCTTTGCAAGCAGTTTTTATTTCCACTTGTATGAACAACAAATAATCTACATACAATGAGAAAAGAAACATGTTATTCACTATAAATACACTTATTTTTCTTTCATCTTCTGGGTTAGCTTTAAGTCATGAGAATGACCAAAAAGTGGCAAGGGTTAATGTCACCCCATATAATTTCCTTTGTTAAATTGATACCAAGCATTGCATTTAAAAGATGTGTTCTCACAACTGGAGAGAGTTCAAATGTATACCTTGAGATCAGTCTATTATACACCAACTACAGTGCAAATAAAGGAATGGCTGTCTTCGAGATAGAAAAAAATCAATTAACCGAGCAGCCTGCGAACTTAGCCATTACTAATCATTCCACATAACCTCAGCAGGATGCTTTTATAAATATCAGCTTTGGCCAACCATTATCCCAACCTCTCTGACAAATGACATCCAGTAGAGCAGTGAAAAAATTCAAGAAATGAAAGATTTCTCTATCTACTGGTGGTTATTGATATTTTTTTCCTGGGATTGAAAAGGCTAATCCCTTAGAAACAAACAGTTATTTTTCTAATAAGTGGCTATTACTGTGAAACAAATGTTTTCTGCAATGTGTACTGACTTTCAAATACAAGTACTTAAGCAGAGTATGTGTGTTTGTGTGATGCTGTGTGTTTGAGGGGGACATAGAGAGATTAAAACTTTAATTTTCTTCTATAAAGAACTAAGTAATATTCTGAAATATGTCCATGAAATAGAGGGATTTAAACCTCAAATATGACTTCATCCAAATAAATTTTCACACTAATAAGCTTGTTGATTGATTTTCAGAATAGGTTTGGGAAATGATTATGATATTAATGAACTTTAGCTAGGTCCTCAAAATCACCAGAGTAGTCTCATTCTTGCAAAAGGAAAAAAGTAGAAATACAAAACCGAAAAGCATTTAATGAACAATTTAAAATATCACCCATCAAAATGACACATTAAAATTTTCTTGTGAGGCTGAAGCTATCCAGTTCATGGAAAGTATAATTAATTCACAGTAGAAACTCATGGCACTTGTTTAATAAATATTACTGAAAGACAATTTGTACCAAGCACTTTTCTAGGCACTGAGCATATTGTGGGGATGCAATTACACTTCTGGTCTCATGGAAATTAGATTCTGGAAAAAAGAAGTAGACAACAAATGATCAAACAAATAGATAAAATAAATCTCCTTGAAGATAAAGAAAATAGAATAGGCCCATGCGACAGTGGCAAAGGCACTTTAGGAGATGAGGGTTAGCTACTGCATATTGCATGGTAAAGCCAAAATTATGCTGAGAAGGTAACATTTGTTTTTAGGACTGGGTGGTTATAAAAAGCAATTTGAAAAATTGGTAACTTTGAAGTGCTCCCCCCCCATGCTATATAGCTAGCTGTAATTGGCACATATTGGACTTTAGAAATCATAACAAGATACTGGAATTTCAAGTACATTGGAAACTCATAAAAGGACATTCATCTAGGAGAAACGTTACTTTTATTTTTAAATGATCAGTTTGGCAATTATACTAGGAGAAGGAATGGAAGGAACGAGTCTGGTTGAGAGGTTGTTAGAACAGAGGAGAGATGATAGTGCCTTGTACTAGGGTAGTACTTTTGAAAGATATTTTAGTGGGAGTGAAAAATATGGTACTTCAATAACTATACATTTTTTAAGTTGGTCATAAAATAATTAAAAAGAAACATAAAATGGAAGCTTGGGTGTTCTGGTACTATTGTCTCTCGATTCGGGTTTTGTGAACATTCACTGATTATGATTAATGTACTTTTAATACATATTAAAATTTAATAAGATTTGCAAATCAAACAAGAGAACGCAATCCATTTAAAAAAGTGGATAGAATTGAGATACACTGTGGGAGTGAAGATAGTACAAGTAAGTAACATATTTAATATGGGTGTCAAAGATGACTCTTGAATTTCCCGTTGCATCAATCAATAAGAGAGCAGGCACAGAAAGAAGATCAAATTTGTGGTCACAGAGTTCAGAGATCATGAATTTTTTGTTCAACTTCTTGAATTTGAGACATTTCAGAGTCATTGAAATGGGAAATTGAGTAGATAGTTGGGCATGGGGGCCAGGGATTCAAAGAGAAAGTCTGGCAAAAAGGTCTGGTAAGATGATCCTTATCCCTTGGCTATAAGGCTACTGTCCTCAGTAGAATTCAGTGCTTGTTTTTGGTGGATTCCTACTCTGAGTTTGGCACAATTTTTTGCAGTTTATAAAGCTTAAAGGTCCACAGCATAGCATGAGCTTCAGGTAAAACAATATCTACAACACAACATTGTCAGGGCTGTTTATACCAACTATTCATTTCAATAGTAATGATGCCCTACCTTCTGTTAAGAGACCATATAGTGGCTAATCCCTTCTCCACCCTTCCCCTTCTCCTCCTGTCAACCCCTCTTTTGCCCCTATTTTTCATCAGTTACTACCAAAAGTCCAAACATCCCAGGTCATTCTTCATCAGCCAGACTTTCTCCCCATCCAGTTCTATACCTATACAACTCTGATCTCATCACCATTTGCCTATCTGCCTTCTCACATCATTGTCATCTGTAAAATCCTCTATATATCCTTTACTTTGTTTCTTAATGTTTCTTCCCCTTCTTGCCCTAATCATAACCTGTTTCCCCAGCATAACGCCTCCTTTCCAGACCTCTTAAATGCTGCTTATAGAATCTCGAGGTACAATAGGTATCCTTGATGCTTCTTGATTATTTTGCCTCCATTCTTCATTAAGAAAAATTATAGGTATTGAAATTACATTACCCCAGAGCTGAAAATCCTTTGTCCACTTTCTTAGAAATCATCATATAGTTTACTCATGGTCACTCAATCTAATTTATGATGGAGAATAATTTTAACTTCAAATATCACAAGCTCTCATCAGGGTCTTCTTGTTTCCAGCTCACTAATCCATTACCACAATTCCAACTAGTCTTAAAATTTAGCAGTTTTCTGACCATTAACCAAGTGGACGGTCATTGATGCTTAGTAAGCACCCTTAAACTTGCTTGAAAAGTTACTGTGCAATCTTTATGATGTCTATTTCCTACCTTTTTGTCCCTTTTTCAGTGCTCCAATGCACTATATTCTTTTTTTGTTCTCATCACCTCTGTAACTAATTCTCTCAGAAGTGATAGTCTCTCACTGTTACCTATAAAAATAAATAATAATAAATGATAATAATAACCCCTAACTGAATCCCCTTTCACTGTACTGCCTGAGGTCATCACTCTTGAATTAATCCTCTCTTTTACAAGATCATTCATGTTATCATATAACCTAGGTATAAAACCTCCCACCTTAGATATATTTCCAGTATTAAAAAAAAGACACCAACCATTATCTCAAGTCTCCTTCCAGCTATGTTCCTCTTTTTCTCTTCCTTTTTACAGCAAAACTCTGTAAAGTGTTTTCTGTACTTGTTGTCTCCAATTCATCATCTCCTTTTTTCTTTTTTTTCAGCCACCCTAACTAGAAAATTTTGCTTCTCCTTTGCATGAAAATACCTTATCATGGAGAACTACATATCGCCAAGTCAAGTGCTGAATTATCTGTATCTTCCAAATGATTTCAACAAAATTTAACATTTAACATTTCCCTGTTTTAAAACTATATTCTTCACTTGGCATGTGAGTCACAGCCCCTGATTTTCCCCTGCATGATGATACTGTTCTCAGTGGGACAGTAATCTTCCTTGCCTAATCTTCTTCGCTGACTTATCTTTCTCATCTTATTCTCTATATTGGATTCTCTTGGACTCATCCATTAGATCTCTTCTTTCTCCTCAGAATTTTCTTAAAGGAATTTATCTTGTCTTGTGGCTTTGAACATCATTTACATGCTGATAATTTTCAAATTTGTCTTCAGCCCAGAGTGTCTGATTAAGCAGCAAACTTATGTATCAGTATTCAAGTCTCTATGCAACATTTCCATTTTGATGTCTGCATGCATGTCAATCTTAACATATTAGAAATAGTACTTCTGAGACTTGTTCCCAAACTTGCTACTCTTGTAATCTTCCTTATTTTAGTGAATGGTAACTATATTTTTCTAGTTCCTCAGAATTTAAGGTTGACCCTGAGTTCTTTCTTCATGTCATTCATCAATCCTGAATAGTTATTATCAGCACTACTTATTAAATATCCTGATACTGACCACTCCCACTGATACCACTTGGGTCATATCACCATTATTTATTTCCTTGCTTAACTGGACTTCTTTCTCCCTGAATTCTGTTCTCTATAGAGAACCCACAGTAGTTCTTTTTAAAATTATTAATCAGAGCATAACATTTCTTTGCTCAAAATTTTCCAATAGTCTTCCAGTTTCCCATCACACTTAGGAAGCTATCAGAATTTCTACTTAAAAATGAAGAAGAGTACTTGTCTTCCTCTCCTCATCTCCTGACCACTCTGTACCTAGCTCACTTTACTCCAGTCTTTCTGCAATCACTTGAACATGAACAATCCAAAATCATTCCTACCTTGGGCATCTCTATTTGCTGTACTTTCTGCCTAGATTGCTATATCTCCATATATCCCATTCTTTCTCTTCTTCAATGAGATTTCTATTCAAATATCTCATTTGCTGATAGACCTCATCTAATGATCCTATTTTAAATAATCACCACGTATATATCTTCATCCTATCCATAGTCTTCTCTGTCTCTTTACCTGATGTGACAGTCATAAAATTTTCACTTATATGGAATGATTTTATTTGTTTCTTGGACTTTGTCTCTCTCTTTCCTAGAATGTGATCCCTATCAAAGCAGTTATTCTTCTTTTGTTCATTTCTTTATTCTAAGTGTCTCAACAGCTGCTGGCATAACAGGCATTTGTTAAATAATTGGTTTGTAAGTAAATATATTAATGAGAGTTAATAACAATGAAAAAATGAATTCAGTCAGAAATTCAATCCATTTTTGGATAAAGGAATTTGAATTTTGAACTTGAAACCAAAAATTAAATTTTGAAGTAGCCAAGTTTGAGATGCTGTGAAATTATCCAGGTAGCAGAAAGTGGAGAAGTTAGTTCTGCAATTTAGGAAACTTTGCAGTGTGATAAAGATTTAAAAAGACCGTTACATTGATTTCTTATTGCTGCTATAGCAAGCCACCACCACCTTTGTGGCTCAAACCAGCATATCTTAGAGTTCAGGAGGTTAGAAGTTCTAAAATCAAGTCCTATGCAGTGCTGTATTCCCTCTGGAGGGTCTAGGGGAGAGTCTATTTCCATGCCTTTGCCAGCTTGTAAAGGCCATACACTTTCCTTGGCTCTGACCACACCATCATCTTCAAAGCAAGCAATGTACCATTTTCAGATATTTCTCTTTCTCCCTCTTTCTGACCTCTGCTTCTACTGTTATATTTCCTCTCTGACACTGACCCTTTTGCCTTATTTTTATAAGAACTTTTGTGATTCCACTTGAATACTCACCTAAATAATTTAGGAATAATCTTTCGACTTAAAGATCTTCAACATAACTACTTCTGCACACTCCCCTTTGCCAAAGAGGAAACATATGTATCAGTTCTGAGGATTAGAATGTGGACATTTTTTGGGAAGGGATAATCTGTCTACCACAAATGTTAATTAAAAAACCTTGTTAATTATCTATAAGAGATTGAGAAATCTGATATTTGGTCATTTGCAGATGGGTGAGCAAAATTCCTAATATTGGTACATTATGGAAACTAAAGGAATAAGAATTTTTTTTTAGTTCTTTTGATTCAACCAGGTGGCAATTTATTCTGATATAAAATGATACCTGGCTATTTCTAACATTTTTAAGGTACTTTTCTTATTCCTAATATTAGTCATGGTGAATTTTTATGTCTTTGAATGTATATTGAGATGTATGTCCATGGAATTAAAGTATAGGTACACTAATTAAGTATTTACATGAGCTCAGGTATATTTTATTTGTTTTTAAGAAAAAGCATGTCCATGTGTAATATTTCACACTTATTGATTCCAATCTTTCTTTTGAATCATTTTCTTTACTTTTAAAATAGGAAAAAGCCACTAGGAAGATTTGAACCACTTATAAATAGAAGTAAATTAATATTTAATGAGCAATTCTTAATATATCTTATATCAAGAAGTTTCTTCCAAGGGTTGAACTGTCTGTAACTTAAGAACATAAAATTTATACATTTCATTGTGTTTGAAAAGTGAGGGAACTAATGACATTCTTAAGATGATTTTATTCCATGTTACAAAACAAAGATTTTTTTTTTATATTTAATAATTTAAAAAATGTTGTGGGAAGAAAGAAGTTACATAGATAGGTATACATATTACAATACCATAATTACAAAATTATAACCATGCAAAATAATATATTATTTACTGATGTGTGATTTCAAAGTTTCAAATACCACTGGCATGGCAAACATCAGATTCAGTGTACTAATTATTATTTCTGGGAATGTATAATGGGGAATAGGATAGAAGAGATATCCAAGAGAATGTCAGCTATCTAGTGGGAAAGCCCCCGGGTACACAATAATGTAACATAATGTAATGTAATATAAATACATATATATGCAAATTTTTAAAAAAATAAATTAAATTTTTAAAAAGGAATAGGGATTTTTAAGAAGGAAAGGTGAATTCATATTGCTAGATATTGGGCAAGTATTACAAAAGATAAGAAAAAGAAGTTGCAGGGTTTGGTAATAAGGGCATCATGGGTAGCTTTCCAGACTACAATTTCTGTCAAACTTGGGTGGGGGGACCAGATTCTAAAGTACTGATTAATGAGTGGGAAAGATAAACACTGTCCCTCCTATGGTGTTCACACACTAACACACACAAGAAAATGAATATTGAAATTGCTCCTGTTAAGAGTATAGTTTAGTAATAGCTGATATGGTAAGTAGACATTGAAAAGATAATCTGGAAGAAGTAGCACTGTCATCACTCTACTAATATCTAGTTTTCGAAGGAGGAGCATTAGCAGTTTAGTCTTCTCTCTGAGCAAAGTAGCAGGGCAGGAACATACGAGACTCATTGTCAGGGAGGGAGACTGAGCCAAGTGACAACACTGCTTTCTGCCAGCTTAAAAGGTCACTGCCATGTACCAGTGTCCTGTTGGCATATTAGCTGTAAACTCCACTCCTGATTCAATGTAATGGATTTTAAAGCTGATGCCTTGCCAAATTGATTTGTAAGATGAATTGCTACTGAAGTTAAACTGAGCATTTGAGTTCTGAGTATAAATGGACAAAGGACATCAGCCCTTGCTTCCATTCTCATTCTGCTGCTTGTTTTGCATCCTTTCTTCTTCTCACTTGGCAAGCTTAAATTGCTAAAGGTGGGCCTGGGATGGAAGAATGAGAAAACAAATGAGGCCAAGAATTCTGAAGGCAGAGATACTTGATGATGAATATCTGAATAAATACACCAAAAGACAGTCTATTTTCAATATAGTTACAGCAGTAAGTTTTCACTAAGGCCAGTATTAATAAAATTCGCATTATACTTGTTACCACCTTTGTTCACATAAACTCTTACACTGATCTGTTTCTTTGCCTTGTGACAGTTGTTTAGCTCCTCTGAGCTTTGTTTTCCTTATCTGCAAACGAGAATAATAATAATAATAATAATAATAATAATAATAATAATAATAGTTAATTTAATCTTTAAAAATGAACTAACAAAAAAATTGATGTTATTATAATAAGTTATTCAAAAATACCTGCTTCTAAGAACAGTGAATATCAGGCACTGTGATAAGCATTTTTTATATATTAGCTAATTTATTCTTTTTAAAATTTTCTTATTTTCATGGAATATTGGTCATATTCGTGTAGTTATTTTTCCCCTTAGGTATGGCCCTCCCATCAATATTGCATCCACATACCATCTCCGCCTTCTCCATTCCCCACTCTGGTCATTCCAACTCCTCATTGAAAGTCATAGATCCATGGTTGGCCCACTGGTTTTGTCTTTTTTCTTTTTATGGAGTAATGTCTTTTTCCTGGTGAAGACTTGCACCCCTGGCAGACTGGGCTCTTCAGATCTCCAGGAGTAACAGTGAGCTAGGTGCCAGGCTGAGCATGTAGGGCAGTGCATGAAATGGTTCTCTAGGCTCCTTCATTTTGGTACTTCCTATGGTGGAAGAGACAGTCTTCTTTTCGCCAACCCCATGTGGTCACTGGGCTTCATTCCTCCTCATTCATGCTGGCTGTCTCCTCCATTCTGATATCTGTTACATGATGATGCTTCTGAGCATTATAGTTCTGACATCTGGCATTGGGAACTGAATTCCCAGCCACTGGTAGTGGTGAAGTTCCCCAATGGGGACAGAAATTAGTAGGTGGTTTGTCCAGTTTATCACCCCTATCATGGTTTCCAGTTCTGTCATGGGGCTGCAGCACATCTCTGTGCCTTTCCTACCCATTGGAAAAGGAGGGAGCCTCACTCCAATGCACACATCCCTAGACCAGGGATTTGGTTCCCCAGTTTCCAGAGATGTTGAAGGTGGAACTGTGTGACAAGTCTTCACTATAGCTAGTCTCACAGTCTTGTCTTTTGTGGTTCAAACCATGCTCTGTTTGGGTCCTCTCCGGGTGATGAGTATTTGTTCCTCTCCTCTACCTGTGGCTGTTGTGCCTGATTTTCACATTCCTAGTGTAGGTCTGATTGAAGTGGGAGTAAACCAATATTCTACTGCAACCTGTGTCTGGGAAGGGGCTGCCTAGCCTCCACCTGCAGTCCACAAGGAAGCAGAGGCTGTCTCCCTAGCACAAGACCCCTAGAACCTGAACACCCCCACTCACTGGCACAGGACTCACCCTACCCCCACCCTTGCCTACAGCCTAGGTCAGAGGCAGGGGTGTGCTGGGGACTCTACCCTGGGGCCTGAGGCCATCTGGAAGAACTTTCAGCTCTCACCTCCAATCTGACTGAGACAAGAGTCAGTCCTAAAAGACGGAACATACTAATCTCTTCTTCCATCTGAAACCTGGGTAGAGGCTGGTTAATTGATTCTTGCAACCACCTCTTGAAGCGTGTGCTATTTTAATCTTCCTTTTACACATGAGAATTCTAAGGCATAGTAAAGTAAATCCACAGCTAGTGAGTATAAAAACCAAATCTATGATGGTCTATGATGGGTGTACAATTAATGCTGCATAATAATGAAAAAAATTATATTGATTTTACAAATCAAATGCCCAGACTTTAGGTAAAGTGAGAACACATATGTGAGAAAATAATTGTTTTGAATCTCTCTACTAAATAGTTTTAGGTTTAGTGATATCCTTTTAACTTATAACACCCTACCTCTTATTAACAAAAGGGTTCACAGCAATATTTTCTATATTCCTTTGGTAAACTATACTCTTTTATTTTGACTTTTGTGCTGGATTGGTTAAAAAAATTGCTCTTGCTCATAAATAAACACAACACTCCATAGCCTGGAAATGACATTTTTCATAAGGAGGGACTTCCCAGTGTTTAAAACTCTGTTCTTGATTCATCTTTCCATGACTTTTTGTTTGTTTGTTTATCAAGGGAAATATGGTCATGTTCTTCCTCTAAAGAAATTGATTGTTATGTAATAGTTACTTTTCAATTCTAAACAAGTCACATGAAGAATCAACATAAAGTCTGGTTTGCAGGCAGGCAAAGAGGACCAAACAGATACTAAACTTCTATTTCTCATAAGTAGATCTATTTTTATATTTGATTGTGGGTTGATAGAACCAGTCTATCCAGAGAGTGAGCACTTCAGCTTGTTGTCTTCGTCAACCAGAAAGTGACACTACTTTCCCTATGAAACTCACTAAGGACTGAAATTTCCTTCTTTATCTTGGCCCAATGTGTCACAATTGTCCCTCAACTCACCTATTACTACTAATATTTTTAGGAAATTAAATACAGTACTTAATTAAAAAAGTTAAACTTCACTGGCACCAGCACCAGTCCTCTGGGAGGGAAACTTCTTTGTGCCGCTGCTGCCACCATAGATTCAGAGAGCCACCCTCTTCAGCCAGGTTCCAAAGGGAACACCCCCGATCTCCCCCCCACCCAGGTAGATGCTGGAAGTTACTGACACTGGCACCACTTGTGCTGGTGCAAATTACTAAACTAAACTACAGATCTATTTTCAATCTGGAAAACATTACTATCAGCATGCCGACCAACACTAGGTTCATGGTTTCTCAATATGTAGAATAAGTTAGAAAGCAAAACACAGTAGAAAAACTATAGACATGCAAGCAAGCCCTACAGAAAATAATCCATCACCACCAAATTAAAGACATTCTCCAGAAAACACCAAGGAAAACATTGAAGAAATGATGTGTATCTCAGACAAAGATTCCAACATCAACATGTTAAATGCACTCCAAAAATTAAAAGAAGAATCAGAAAAAAAGGACAAAAGAATGATAGAAGCATTTAATGCACTAAGGGAGGAAATAGAAACATATAAAAAAGAAAGTATCAATATGTATAACCTAATCAATGAACTAAAAAAAGAAAATGAATCCCTAAAATTGAAAGCGACTCAAGATTTAAGGATTGCAATAGATGAGCTCAAAAATGCACAGAAAAGTCATGGAAGCAGATTAGATAAAATTGAAGAACGAATCAGCACACTTGAGAATACAGAAATAGAGAGGACAAAGAAAGAAAAAGAGAGAAAAACAAAGAAGACTGAAGAAAAGCTCAGAGATATGTCAGATTCCTTAAAGAAAAGAAACATAAGAGTAATATGAATCCCAGAAGGAGAGGAGTCATGGGAACTGAAAGACTTTTCAATATAATAATAGAGAACTACCCAAATCTGAAGAAAGAAGTGAAAATAGACATACAGGAAGCCAAAAGAACACCAAACTACTTTAATGAAAGAAAAACCATAGCGAGAGACATCATCACAAAACTTCCAAGAACCCAAGATAAGCAAAAAATAATGAGAATGGCTAGAGAAAATAAACAGATAATCTACAATGGAAAATCCATTAGACAGACCTCAGATTTTTCTGAAGAGACACTGCAGGCAAGGAGAGAATGGGGTCACATCTAGAAAAACTCCAAGAAAATAAGTGCCAGCCAAGATTGCTCTACCCTGCAAAGCTACCCTTCCTCTATGAAGGAAAAATAGAACCTTCTCCAACAAGCAAAGTCTCCAGAAATTTGCTACCACTAAACCCCCATTCCAAGAAATTTTGCAGGAGGCCTCAAGATCAAAACCATAAGAAGAACATATACAAAACAAAAACAAAATAAAACCCCAAATAACCACCAGGAAACCATTAGAATCACAGATATCAATAATCACCCTAAATGTCAATGGTCTAACCTCAGCAATCAAAAGAAGAGTTGCAGACTGGATCAGAAAACACAACCCAACATTCTACTGCCTCCAAGAAACACATCTGATCTCTAAGGATAAGCATAGAGTGAAGGTGCAGGGGTGGAAAGTACACTACAAGCAAACGGCCCCCACAAGAAAGCAAGGGTTGCCATTCTTAGAGCAGACTTCAAATTAACAAAAGTGATAAAAGATCAAGGTGGCCACCACCTAATGGTTAAAGGTTCAATCCATCAAAAAGACATAACAATAATCAACATATACGCACCTAATGATGGAGCATCAAAATTCATAAAACAACTACTAGTACAACTGAAATCAAATATTGGTGAGAATACATATGTAGTAGGATATTTTAATATGCCACTCTCACCAAAAGACAAATCAACAAAACAGCAACTACACAAAGACACAAAAGCTTTAAAGGAAGAGCTAGACCAAATGGACTTAACAGATATATACAGTACACTACACCCCCAAGGAAAAGAATACACTTTCTTTTCAAATGCACATGGTTCGTTCTCTAAAATTGATCATATATTAGGCCACAAGACAAACCTGAACAAATACACAAAGATTAAAATAATACCAACCTTTTTCTCCGACCATAAAGGCATCAAACTGGAAATCAACAATGAAAAGAAAATAAGGAGAGTAAACACTACATGGAGACTGAACAACAGGTTATTGGAAGATCACTGTGTAAAAGAGGAAATCAAAGAAATTAAAACCAACATGGAGGCAAATGACAATGACAATACAACGTTCCAAAATGTGTGGGGCGCAGCAAAAGCAGTATTAAGAAGAAATTTCATAGCACTACAGGCCAAAATAAAAAGAATTGAAACAGCCCAAAGAAATACTCTAATCTCCCAATTTGAGGACTTAGAAAAAAAGCAACAAAAAAATCCAAAACCTGGCAGAAGTCAAGAAATAATAAAAATAAAAGCAGAGACTAATGAAATAGAAACCAAAAAGACCATCGAGAAGATAAACAAAACCAAAAGCTGGTTCTTTGAAAAAAAAATTGATAAACCCCTTGCAAGGCTTACAAAGAAAAGAAGAGAGGAAACTCAAGTAAATGGGATCATAAATGAAAAGGAAGCTATTACAACAGACCCAGCAGAAATCCAAGAGATAATTAGAGACTACTATGAACATCTATACACAAACAAATACAGCAACCTGGAAGAGATGGACGAATTCCTACAACAATCCAATCATCCAAAATTGAACAAAGAAGAAATAGAAAATGCCAATCACAAGCAGTCATCAGAACTCTCCCTAAAAACAAAAGCCTACGTCCAGTCGGTTTCACAAATGAATTCTACCAAAATTTCAGAGGAACTAACACCGGTACTGTTAAAACTCTTTCAAAAAATTGAGAAAGAAGGAAAGCTACCAAATACCTTCTATGAAGCAAACATCATGCTAATTCCAAAACCAAATAAAGATAGTGCAAAGAAAGAGAACTATAGCCCAATCTCCTAATGAACACAGATGCAAAACTTCTAAACAAAATCCTGTCAAACTGAATCCAACATTGCTTAAAAAGGATCATCCATCATGACCAAGTGGGATTCATCCCAGGGGCACAGGGATGGTTCAACATCTGAAAATCAATCAACATCATGCATCACATCAACAAAGAGAAAAACAAAAACCATATGATCATATCAGTAGATGCAGAAAAAGCATTCCATAAAGTTCAGTATCCTTTCATGTTGAAAGCCCTGGAAAAAATGGTATAAAAGGAATATACATCAACATAATAAAAGCTACATACAACAGACCCTTAGGAAATATCATCCTCAATGGGGAAAAGCTGAAACCATGTCAACTAAGGTCTGGAACCAGGGAAGGATGCCCACTAGCTCCACTCCTTTTCAACATAGTTCTGGAAGTCCTAGCTAGGGCAATAAGGCAAAAGAAAGATATAAAATAAATCTGAATTGGGAAAGAAGAAATAAAGCTATCATTATATGCAGATGATATGATTGATACTCTATGTAGAGAACCCAGAAAAATTGACAGAAAAGCTGATTGAAATGATAAACCAATTCAGTAATGTAGCTGGATACAAAATCAACACACAAAAATCAACAGCATTCATATATGCAAAGAATCAATCAGAAGAAGAAGAAATAAAAGCCCCATTTATCATTGCACCAAAGAAAATAAAACACTTGGGGATAAACCTAACAAAAGACATAAAAGACCTATACAAAGAAAACTATAAAACATTCTTAAAAGAAATAGAAGATGATGTTAAAAAATGGAAAGACATTCCCTCTTCATGGATCAGAAAAATCAACATTATCAAAATGGCCATACTACCAAAGGCCATCTACAGATTCAATGCAATTCCAATAAAGATCCCAATGACATATTTTAAAGAGATAGAACAAAAATTACTGAAATTCATATGGAACAATAAAAGACCCCGAATAGCCAAAACCCTTTTGACAAACAGAAGAGAGAATGGAGGTATTACTATTGCAGACTTCAAACTATACTACAAAGCCATAATACTCAAAACAGCATGGTACTGGTACAAAAACAGACAGACCAATGGATCAGAATTGAATACCCAGAAATAAAACCACACATATACAGTCAATTAATCTTTGACAAAGGAGCAGAAAACATACTCTGGAACAAGGGGATAGCTTCTTCAGTAAATGGTGCTGGGAAAACTGGATCAAAACATGTAAAAAAAAATGGACCAGGACAACACCCTCATACCCTGCACAAAAATTAACTCAAAATGGATAAAGGACCTGGAAGTGAGACCTGCAACCATAAAATACATAGAAGAAAACCTGGGCAAAATCCTTCATGAATTTCACCTCAGAAATCCATTTTGGGAAACAACTATGGCTGGCAAAAAAATGAAGGAAAACATAAACACCTGGGACTATATCAAGCTAAAAAGTTTCTGTTCAGTAAAAGAGACAATGAACAAAACAAAAAGAAACCCAACCTACTGGGAGAAAATTTTTGCCCTCCAGATGAGTGGCAAGTGTCTGAAAACAAAGATCCACAAAGTACTCCTACAGTTCAACAAAAACAAAAACCCAGTTAAAAAATGGGGAGAAGAACTAAAAAGACACTTCACCAAAGAGGAGATACAAATGGCTAATAAGCATATGAGAAAATGCTACACATTATTAATAATCAGGGAAATGCAAATTAAAACCACACTGAGATACACCAGTAAGAATGGTGTATCTTACATCAGTAAGAATGGCCCATGTAAATAAAACAGACAACAAATGTTGGCGTGGATGTGGAGAAAAGGTGACTCTCTTACACTGCTGTTGGGAGTGCAAACTGGTCTAGCCACTCTGGAAGACTGTGTGGAGGACCCTCAAACAAGTGAAAGTGGACTTACCATTTGTCCCACTACTGGGAATCTACCCAGAGGACATGAAAACACTAATTCAAAAGGACACCTATACATGCATGTTTATCGCAGATCTGTTTACAATTGCCAAAATTTGGAAACAAACCAAATGCCCCAAAATAGATGATTGGCTAAAAAAAAAAACGAGGTACATATACACGATGGAACACTATGCATCAATTGAGGACAAACACATGTCATTCTCAGCAACATGGATGGAACTAGAAAGACTCATACTAGCAGAAATAACCCAAAAAAGAAAACGAGAAATACAGGATGGTCTCACTTATATGATGGATATAAGGAAAAACAAACGAGTAAGAAAAAAATAAAAACAATCAATGGGACTGAACAATGGAGCGATAGAGGAGGAGGGGGAAGAAGGCTGGGGAGGTGAAGAGCACAAAAGATCAGGATGGTTAACAGGTGTTAGTGAAGTGGGAAAGTCCCGGGGTACACAATAATGCAATAATGTAATATAAATATAAATACATATATGCGAATTAAAAATACATAAACTAAATTTAAAAAAAGAACAACTATCACAGAGACAGTTGACGTTCTCTGTGGATATCTCTTCTACCCTAGTCCCCATTATACATTCCCAGAAATAATAATTAGTACACTGGATCTGATGTTTGCCATGCCAGTGGTATTTGAAACTTTTAAATCACACATCAGTAAATAATATATTACTTTGCATGGTTATAATTTCATAATTATGGTATTATAATATGTATACCTATCTATGTAACTTGTTTTCCTCCCACAAATTTTTTTAAAATTATTTTAAAAAAAATCTCCTAACTAGGAAAAAATATAAAATAAATATAAAGTTAAACTTCAATTGTTTTTCCAGTATTTTTTTAATAGGCACTACCTCACTTGGGTTATTTGTTTTCATGCCCAACCCACTTATGCAAGATTCTGTCATTAATATGCAATGTGCTGAAAAAAATCTATAAATTAAGTTTTATAGGCTTGAGGGGTAGATGAGGTAGCTCCTTCAGTCTAAAACACAGCAGTGTAGTTACCAGAAACCTATTTTCTACTTTAAGTAATAAAATACACACATTGATTTTACCATGTTGATAGTCATAACCATAAGGGAAATTGTGAAAATAAAATAATTATCAATCATATGTATCATCATAAACTTATCATATAATTATCAATCATATAATTATCAATTATATAATAATTTAGTATGTAGTAAATCACTTCAGTGAGAATAGTAAGAATTGAGTGGACTAAGGATGGGATATAAATTAAGCCCACTTAAGAAGGGACTATGGGCTTTTTGAACCAGGCAGGCTCTTGGAGAAGAGCTCCAGTGCACTCCCGCCGCGGCCTAGGTAGTTGATAGGGATGGGGGGGCAAGGGTCAGTCCTCCACCAACAGGACCTCAGGGTCTCAGGGACTCGGGATCCAGGGATCTCATGCTGGGGAAGCCAGCCTCTGTCTCCATATGGGCACCTCTGCCGGGGTGTGGGCTCAGGGTGGGGATTCTCCTCTGGTTTACTCCAACCTCAATAGACCTGCACTAGGGATGAAGAATCCAGTCTCTCCCTCAGTGGCTATAATGCAAAGGAGAGAAAGTAATAATGACCCTGGTTGCACTCTCAACACAGTGTTCAGAACCAACAAGCACAGTGTTGGGAACAAACAAGATAGGAAGGTGAAACCAGCGGCTGAGGTAACCTGTCACAGATTCCTGCCTGCATCATCTCTGGCATTGGGGGATCAAACTCCTGGGCTCACATCAACGTGCATCATTTAAGAGACTCCCTCCATTGCCAATTAATGGGGGAAGATATCCACCATGAGTGGCTGTGACCCCATGGCAGAACTGTTGACAAGAGAGAGGAGAGGAGCTCCACAAACAACCTGGGGAAGTCTGCCCCAGCAGCAAACACCTCACCACCATTGACTGGGAGTTGCATTCCCAAACCCAGAAGACACAGAGCCAGCAACAGGTGACAGACACCAGAAACGATCCCAGAGAAGCGCACCACATCTGCCCTACAAATTCCTGACATGCGCAGCCTAACTATCTGCCTCAGCTCCTCCTGGAAATCCAAGAAGCTTCAACTTGTATTATTCAGGAGTGCAAGTCCGCACCCAGGGAGCAGGGGGAAAGGACATTTTTTGAAAACAAAAAAGAAAAGTCCCGTGGGCCAAACACAGACCAACAACCTGCAGCGAGAGGAGTTGGAGTGACCAGAGGGGCGAAGGAGGGGAATGGGGGTGCAGTGGGGAATAAAGGGTACAATACAGCCATGCAAACATGGCCAATGTATGGTAATTACAAAATATAAAATATTAAAAGAAGGGACTATGGGTTTGAGTCAAAGGGATTGAGAAAATAATACTATGAGCAGGAAGATGAGGGATTTCTGGTGTACACAGTGGGAGATGGAATGGAATGTGTGGTGCTGTATCAGAGAAGGGGCTAGGCCAGAGGCAGCATCATTTGTGGCAGACACAGCTGCATGAGTCAGAATAAGTGAAAGCAAAACTATTTGAATTAATGAAGTCAATTTATGATTTTAAACTCTGTAGAAACACTCCTGAGTAGTCCCATCATTTTCTTATTTTGAGAAAGCATCAAATTAGTGGCTTTTGAAGTAAATCTGATTGATGTACTTAGGAATAACACAAAAGCTCTGGTTTTGTTCTTTTTATTTTCCACAGATTACACTGATGAGCTCTTTTCCAACAATAGGCAGAATCACTCCTTCACCCTACTTTAGCTAAGCCCCTGCAATATGTGGAGGATGCAGAGATGAGGGGAACCCAGTGCCATATTGAAGGAACACTTTATTTACTGAGTGTGCCCATACCCATGTTTGTGTCCTGGCGTGTAGACCTGGGGGAGCCATGTATGGGTTTTCTTGCCCTCTGGTTTCTAGTTCCTCTAGTGGGCTTGGGGACAGGATTGTCAGGACAGAGGGCAACAAGCTTAAAGGTTTGTTTTCTCAGTTTTCTTCCTATAAGACCAGAGCAAATCATTGTACACCTGTCAGTAGCCTCCTCACACAATCCCCTAGGTCTCTAGCTCCTGGCAATAGTATTCTCTCCAAGACCCTTAAGGCCAAGTAGATCGTGGATAATGGGACCAGGACCTATGTGCTGTGCCAGCCCTTCTGGATTCCTTATAGCCTGCCCAATTTTTTTTAGACAAGTTTAGACAAGCTTTGCTAAATTCTCCTCAAATTATTTTAACTTAAACACAACATCTGCTTTTTGCTAGAACCCTTGACACCACAGAAAGACAGGCATGCAACATTTTCTGCCCAAGAATATTGGTCATTAATTTAATCCAGGAGAGAACGAAACAAGGCTTAAAATGCTGCATGAAATTTAAAAGTCTACCTTCAACAGCTGCACATACCAGAAATCATCATTGCTTTAAGAAAAAAATAGCACTCAGTTTAATTAAGAGTCCAATTGAAAGTTATTCAATTAAAGGATTAATTAAACAGGCTTGATAGAGGTAAAACTAGCTTGAAATAATGAAAGGCCGCAACTACAGAATTATAGATGTTTTGCTCTCTGCATGTGCACATTGATGGATAAGTGATGTAGTGCATGTTCTAGAATGGAGGTCTATGTACAGAGCCTTCAGTTTTAGAGAATTATTCCAATGTTTTCAAGCACATGTATACATTGCGTCATTTTTAAGCAGGATAAATACTCTCCTTCCTTTCTTATTATGATTTTCACATGCTAACATTCTATTTATAATTAGTCTAAGCTTCAGCAGAGCTTTACATGCTCAGGGATTCTGAAGAGGGATTTAAGATTTAAGGGATTTAAGGGTGTTAAGTGGTGTCTAGGTATTTTAAGGTTCCTTTGGGAGGAACATGATCTTCAATTGGGGACTTTCAAAAAGATAAGATGCTGCTGTTAAGAGTTTGATGAAAGAAAACTCATGTTCTGATCCTATATGGGAAACCAGAAAGGCAGAACAAATAGTCATATCAATCATTTATTCCTGTACTTGCATCACTCTGATCTCAACAAATTGTAGGTTGCCTGACCGGGATCATATGATTTAAGTTTGCAAACTTTAGTGTCTCCTTCTAGAAAAAGTAGGTGAAACTAGGGTTTACAGCAAAGAGTATGTTAAGTTAGATAACACATCACTAAAGTACCATATCTCATCTAACATGATGTCATATGATAACATTGTATCATATCTAGCATACCAACAGGATGACAGTAAGCACTTTGTAACACTGAATACTATTAAACAGAAATTTGATAAATTTGATTATCCAAATTATGTTCTGCTTCTACTTTATAGCAAAGGTTATTTTGCGGATTCCTCTTTATTTTGGTTCTTGTTGTCTGCATTCTCTGAGAACCAAGTGACTGCACTATTGTCATCGTCCAGCACTGAGCAGGCATTGATGCAGAATGATTTTCTGAGCCTCTAAGCAGATTGTCTCACAGACAGTAATCCATAAATCACAACTGCACTGGCAGCAACTCAACATTCAGAGCTTCTCTCCATCTTAATGTTGTGAAATGAGCTATTCGTTTATGCACATTATGGTCACACTTGCTGCTTTTATCTTATGTCACCTCCAAAGTCACCCTCAGATTTTTCTTTATTCAGTATAAGTATTAGAGAGGGAGAAAACAATGAGAGGCCAGAGACTTATTTGGTTCTAGAAGGGTAGAATGGCCAGT
This sequence comes from Uropsilus gracilis, assembly GCA_004024945.1. Classification (NCBI taxonomy): domain Eukaryota; kingdom Metazoa; phylum Chordata; class Mammalia; order Eulipotyphla; family Talpidae; genus Uropsilus; species Uropsilus gracilis. The sequence continues at coordinate 27,537 of PVHY01004412.1, read as the reverse complement.
TTGGCTGCTCAGTAGTAAGTTCTCTATTGCAATGGAAATGGCCCTTGGAAGTGCCCTTAGCTAGGTCTTCAGTTCTCCCTGTCATTCATGTTTCAAGTGAACCTCCATAAGGTGTTTGGAGGTCGTAATAAGAACAGGACCTAGTGTAGGTGGGAGGGAGGGAGAAGTGTTCAGAGAAACCAAGAAGTAAATTGAGAAATCACAAGTCTGGTCTTGGTCTGTCTTCAGAGTTAAGGTGGATTAAATCCAAAGAAAATCTGTTAAGTGCAAATAAAAAACAGAGGGTATATTAAGTAGTAAAGGAAAGAATACACATATTGAAATAAATAATAAAGCAGATGAAAAAATGTCTTATATTCTATAACAGAGACCACAAGGCACTCTTGTGGCTTGTTCACATGCCCTCAAATCCCTTTTCTCATTTCTGTGAACCTCTTCCCAGTTTTTGAATGGTTTGCCTTCTAAGGGCCCATTGATTCCATGCTCTTACTAGAGAACTCTCCTTAGCTATTAGATTCATTTTTAATGACACATTAAAAGCCTACTGTGCCTAGGAGTTTAAACCTTCCAGGAATGAAGAGTTTAGCGAATGTCAGTGATGGAGGAAATTCTAGCTCCCTTGCTTTGACCAAGGTAAATCCTGAGATGTAGCATATACTCTGGATGCCTCTGCAGGATCAGCCTAAGATGGGGGATTTGTGCGAAATCTCCCCCTTACTTGATTTCCTCCCCTTGCAGTCCAGCTTCCCTACTCCCTTATCAGTTTTTTCCAGGAGCACTATCTTCATAAATCACTTGCACATGAAACTTCATCTTTGAATCTGCTTTTAGGGAACCTGATCTAAATCACAGGGGATTTTTTTTTATTTGTCCCTTACAAAAAGTCTGGTGCTGCATATGTGATCCTCTACAGGCAGTGATGGAGAGAGCCAGTTTATAGCATCATGTGTCTCTGCCATGACACGTGGTGCCATAGGGGTATTTTTTTAAAAAATTGGTGAGAATTTGGAGGAGAGAAAGAAATTTTAGAGAGGAAGAAATCCTCATGGAAGAAATAACATCTGAATTGGTCTTTGAGGAACAAACAAGCTTTCAATAGGAAGATGGAAGAGTAACTCTAGGTGGACAATTAGCATTTCTCTAAGCACCATGAACAGCAAATTTAAGAATGAAAACATGGCCTGGAGTCATTCATCCTATATTATCTGAGCCCTCTTTCTTAATGGATCATGGACAGATGATTTGATTCCTTTGCACCTTGGTTGCTAATCTGTAAAATGGGGGTGAAGATTATACTTATTTCTTGGAATCTATTTCATGAGGGTTGGATGAAATAGCATTTGTAAATTACTTACTTAGCACAAATGCCTGGCACAATGTAAGTATCCTGTAAAATTATTGTTTTTGTAATTACTGTTTTGTTTTCCAAGAACCATCGGTGGAAGGTACAGAATAACAAGCTCTCTGAAGAGGTGGAATGTAGAGGTGCATGGATGTTGTAATGTTTGAATTCATTACATTTTCTTTATTTTCTTTTCAGACACTACAATTTTTTAAACATACATGTTTGAGATGTACCTTAGTTCTTGACCCTTTTGGGCCATTGAAGAAAAAGAATATGTCAGGGATTCTGGTAACCATGTACTCTGCCTTCCAACTGTAAGCCTGTTTGTGGAAGCAAACACAAAAAGATCGGAATGAGATGAGATCCAAATAGGATTTTATTAATAGCTTTAACAGTTGATTCTGGAAGATTCACTAAATACAGAGCTCTCAAGTAAGATCCAGACTTAAGAATTCAATTTGAATTGTCCATGTGTAACGGACATCCTTGCAGTTTAAGATGATGCTTTAAAAATAACATTTTTTCCTAATGATGATGATGCTTTAAAAATAACATTTTTTCCTAATGATGATTTGAACCCTGCCACTCAGTGGAAGAATCAGCAGAACCTGTAGGTCTTACTTGCAATTGGCATTCTCTATTGCAATTTTGTTCCTGTTTATTTTTAAATTTTCTTTTTGTTGCACTGCAAAAGAAAGAGGATGCTCTGTTTTAAATGTTAAAATTGTATAAGTTGTTTTGTTACAATAAAACGAAATGTGCACACACACAAATCCAATTTGGCTTGATATGGAAAAAGTACTTTGTGGTCCTCAGCTTAAATATTGATCTTACTTCAATGACCCTGCAAAGATATGAATGGTTCTGCTGCGTAGATTTTAGATCTATTTATCCCATCAGCTACATGGCCAAGGACCACAGAGCCACCTCACAGACACAACAGTGGCAGCTAAAGAAAGTTCTGTCTGATTTGTTCTTTTCAAGGAGGAGGAAGTTTAATCCTGTCAGGCCCCTGTCCAGAAGTGAAGGTGCTAAGAACATCTTTTCTAATGATATTTAAAATGTTCCATATGAAACTAAATTCTAAGAATTCTTTCTTTTCTTGCACTTTTTTTAAATGTAGATTTTGCTTCTGTTTCCTAAGTGAAGTATTTTCAGGACTTTCTTTTAGGAAGGTAACTGTCTTTTCTAAGTTTTCTTCAATTTCCTGCATTATCTTTGTTTCTTTTAAATTCCTTTCCCCCACAAGATTGTATGTTATTCTTCAAGTGACAAGTTTTTTCAAACAATATCCATGGGACAAAGATGAATTGAATAATTTTTTATTAGTAATGGCTGGAAGAAAAGAGCAAGAATATATAGATGCAATGAAGCAGAGTGAACAAGGGAGTGTAGGATAAAGGTGATGTTTTAGCTGGAAGCAGATGTGAAAGTGTCTGAAGACTGAATTATTTGTGTAAAATAGTGGTGTGTCCATTGAAGGTACAAAGTGGGCAACAAGAACAAGGGAAGTTTGGCTTTTTCAGCCTATTGCAATAATGAGAATGGGCTAGAGTCTTAGCATGCTGTGTGAACGAAGAATGCCATCAAGATGAATTGCAGCTAAGATCATTTCTGACATTTTAAGGATCGACTGGGGAACTTACTGAGAGGCTGGAGAGTGGGGTAGGTGGTTGGGCAGTTCATGGCACACAGCTCAGTCTCATCTGGCAGATGAAACCTGGCAGGGGAAACTTACAGACAAGTGGAAATAATGACACAGAAGTCAGGCAGAATCATTTTAGAGACTCTCTCTACCCTCATCAGTGGGTTAGGAAGGAGGTTAAAGTCCTCAATCAGGAAACTAGGAAAGATGAGGTGTCTTAAGAAGTCTGAGGTCCCCCACTCCAGAAGATTCTTGGATCTGTGGACAATCTTTCTGTGGTATCTATCACCCCATTGGTCACCAGGATTTATCTGGCTGATCTGGCTGGTTTGGCAGGAATTCCCTCCTCCTTTCACCACTCCATGTGTGAAGCTGCCTACTCGATAAGAGTGCAACCTTCTTTCAATGCAAGTGGATCATTCCTCCATCAAGGGGTATATATGTTGCTGAGCTCCCCTGCTACGACCTCCAAACAAGTTCCCAAGAGGACTCTTGCTATTAGTAATTACCAAGAAACCACTGAAAAGGAAGCTACATAGGAGCACTTTCTTACACACTGGGTTGTGGCTGGCTAGGAGGAGCCTGGCATTATGGGACATTATCCCAAGTCTGGTTGAGGTACAGTTCCATCTTGAGCTCATTCTCATAATAAATGGGATCTACTTTGCCTGCTCAGATTTGACCTAAGAAATGGGCTAAATCTAGGCCAAGAGATGAGGTTCATCAATAAATCTAGTTGGAAGAGCTGAGGAAAGCAAAGCCAAGCAAAATGGTATAGTAAGCTAATAGCAGTATCTTGACCTGGAGAGCACTGATGATCATTAAATTTCACTATGCATCATAATCCCTGGGGGAGCTTGTAGAATGCATTATGTATACCTCATACACGAAAGTACGGATTTAGCAGGGAAGAGATAAAAGCATATTATTTAGTAAATATATTTTTTCTTTTAGAAAAGTATCAGAATTACTGCAAAAGCTACTACAGGGAATTCCCATATATTGTATAGTTTCCCAAATTAATACCTTACATTAGTATGGAGTACTTTTGAAAAACGATGAAGTGATACTGGAACATTTTTATTAACTAATGTACATACTTATTTTAGATTTCCTCAGTATTTCCCTGACACACACACACACACACACACACATATATATATATATATTTTTTTTTTTTTTCTGAATCAGGATCTCATTTAAATTACCACATTATATTTATAGTTATGCCTCCTTAGGTTCTTCTGAATTTCTCATACTTTCCTTATTTTTGATGACCTTAACAATTTTGGAGATTCCTGGTTAGATATTTTGTAGACTGTTACCCAGTTGGCATTGTTTTCTTTTTTTTAAACCTTATTGTAGCAACATCACATTATAACATCATATAAATTTCAGGTGTGCATCATTATAATCAATATTTGTACTTACAATATTCTGTTCCTTACTCTAAGTCCAGTTCTCTCCTTCACTATACGATTGACCCCATTTAGGAGCTTTACTTGAATTTTCCCACCTTTCTTTCTGGTAACCGCTAATTTGGTTTTAGAATCTCAAACATTATTTTTGATTTATTTAGTTCTGATATTTTTCTCATGATTAGATTGAGGTTAAAAATTTTGGAAGAAAATTGTACAGAGGTTAAGTACCATTTTCATCACAATGTATCAATAGTGCATACTAACTAACAGCTTAGTTTGTAAGGGTTCATGTTACCCTTCATCAGATGATTGGAGCTTGCCACATTCTCTATTACATAGCTACACTTTCTGAAAGTTCTTACACTCAAGGAGTGTAGAGTTAGGTTCTGTGTCCTAGAAGATAGAGGTTGCTACTTTTTTATTATTACAATAAAATACACACAACATAAAACTGGCCCAATTTTATGACCAATTGACCACTTTTAATGTTAGATTAATTTTATGTTTCCTGTAATTCTAATGTGCAACCAGATATGAAAACCACTCAGATACATGAAGGGAGCAAGCAAATGGAGAGACATTGGGGTGGTGAGGCGCCACACAACATCAGACCATATGTTGCCATCCTTAGTGGGTGCTTTGAGGAGCCACATTTACCCTCCTGACTATCAGTCCCTTCCTGTAGCTGCAGTTGGTGTATCTTCAATGCCAGACGGGGAAGGGGTTCTGGTTCAATTGGAAGTCTGAAATAAATGAGTAGAGGAAGAAACCTCATCTTTGCATCTCCCAAAGCACTAAATGTAAGACATAATGTATTAACTAAGGAAAAATATTTGATTTATAACATACTGCCAAACTTCACAACTGACCATAGAAAAACAGACATAGACCTCTGACACCCAGGCACCATTGATCTGTCACAGTTATGACATATCAGATAATCATACCTCATCTTCTTCTCATTTGCAGCTTTGATATCTACAGATATCAGACCTTGTAAGTAAAGAGGTTCAATCACATAATCATTTGGAAGAAAATAGGAAAAGATTTACTGTCGTATTATACTATATATAACAGTAAATCTTTTCCTATTTTCATATGTATATAATATATTGTATATATGTAGTCTGCATACTTCTCCAAAGTCCTCAGAACATAAACAAAAAGGGAGTCATTAGAAGCGATATCTCAGCAAATATTTCCTCACCTCTCAATAAAAGTGGTGAGTTACAGTCCCATACATGATGATCACTGATGATATTGTGAGAAGAGCTTAGATTAGAAATAGAAGCAGATATTTGATTATAATAATAGATAAAGTGATAAAAATAAAGTACATGTAATTTAGCAACAAATAGTGATCATTTTAAATATTAAAGAAATAAAAGAGAAGAAAGGATCAACTATGACTCTAAGAGTTTCCTGATAGTCAAGTGAATTTTTGTAGTGGTCATGTCTCCCACTGTGATAGAAAAACTTAAGCATGGGGAGATGATGTCAGAAGAAAACATGAAAGCTTTAGTCATCAATGCTTTTAGTGTCCAACTGTGAAGAGCCCTGAAGCAGAAATAACTGCAATACAGAGAGTGATGTAAAATTTTGTAGCTGTGGTTTGTGGAGTGAAGCTACTAGTGGAGTGTGAAGCTACTAGTGGAGAGGGCTAGACTGTATAAGGAAGAGGAGAGATCACTTTTCCATGGCTATCTTCTGTTGTATAAAAGGATAGTATGGTGAGACCAAATGAGTGCAGACAAGAACATCATTAGACAGAGAGAACATCTGCTGAATGGAAGCAGCTCTTCAACACCACAGAGCTGGTTGGAGTTTGCAAAACAGGAAAGGAACTTTTGTAAACACAAATTCCAACAATTAACTGCAGCTATTTATGAGATCCTTTGTTCATGCAAAATTCCAAAGACAGCAACAGAGGTTCAGTGTTCTGAAGATGGGGACTAAATTCACAAGGAGGAAGCAAGCAGTTTAGAAGTAAGGAGATCTGATGAAAATTTTGTTTTCTACAAAGCCACCATTTGGTTCAAACTAAGCTAGGATTAGTGCTTCTTTGATTGACCAGTAGTCTCCTCTTCCAAAATAATTCAAAATAATGTGCCCTGAGCTCCTGAACGGGAGATCCTCGGCAGTAGTATCCCTCCCCCCCCTTTTTTTTTTTGAGACTAGGTCTCACTATTTTTGCCTCTGGAACCGCAAGCTCTCATTGCTCGGAGTACCACAGACTCAATCAATCCCCAGCCTCAGCTTCCCAGGTAGCTGGGATTACAGGAGCACGCCACCACGCCCAGCTATTTTTCTGGAACTAGGTCTCGCTACGGGCCCCAGGCGGGACTCGAACCATGATCCCTGGCCCCGGCCACTCCATAGGCTGAAGCTTACAGGCACGAGCCACCGTGCCTGGCCCAGTATCCCTCTCTTGGCAAGGTTTCTGAATGAGCTCAAAAATCTGCAGGCAGCAGCAAATTGAGGGTGTGGGTCGGCATCCTCTCTGCCCAGGACACCTAGGAATTCCATTTGTTTTCATTTTCACTAATGAAAACAAATAGAAGCAGTCATCTGAGGGGAAAAGGGGCCCTGTCTGTCTCTCATAAAGGATCAGGATCTGGTCTTCTTAAGGGATTTGATGGGCAAACCCATTAGCATGGAATACTTAAATAATTGAGAGAAAGGGCAGGAGAATTCATAGATAGCATGCTGGCTCATGGCCACGGAAATCATCTACCTAAATTTTTATCACACACACACACACACACACACACACACATACACACACCAAACCACACAGACACATGCACAAACACATACTGAAAACAAAGAACAATTTCTACTTTCTTCTCCACTATTTCTCCACAGCTTATTATTTACTCTCACATAGAAAATGAAAATGAGAGAAAGTATTCTTTAACTATTTACTGCCCCTGAAAATTGATAGTTTTAAGAGATTATCCCAAACTTGGAGAAATTTTGTATATTTATGATTCCCATTCTGTGAGAAGAGCTACTTTCAAGTCATTCTTTACTAAAAGGTGGTCTAAATGATCTGTTTTTGAAATCATAACTCACTCTTTCTACCTTTTCTGTCACCCAGAGAAGAACTTTAGGAAAGGAATGAAGATGTCTAATGCAAGCATAGAACACTATTTCAAGCTGGGGCCATGGCACCTTTCATTTATCTGTCCAAGAAAACCTCAAAGAGAAAATAATCAACGTCTAATCTTGTGCTATAGAGTTGGTTCTCTCTCAGGGAACTCCTATGAAAGGCCAGCTCTGAATTTCAAGTGGGTATGAGGTTAAAGTCACGGAGTCAAATGAAATGCAAGCTACCCCATAGTACTTTGACCCCACTTGGGCTTCTGTATTTACTTTTCTCAAATTTGTGTTTCTCCCTCTGATCTCTTGATAGTTTAAAAATTGTTGATTACTTGCCTTCATGAAGAACTAACTGGTGGATATTTGTCATATTGCCTTAGGCAGTTGCAAATAACAGACTCCAACTTGGTTGAAAAAAAGATTACAGGTAAAGACAAGTGTATTAACTCAGATAATGATTTCTTAGAGTAATGGTCAAAATCATAGCCCAGAATTGGTCAGAGGAGAAACCACCTCTGCTGCCCCAGCGAAGCACTAAATGCCAAGAATTTAACTTTATTCGGTCATTATTGCTGTCAGTCACAATGCTGTTTTCTGCATTAGGAACTCATTTGTAGCACTAGAACACACTGTCAACTGAAAGTCAAATGCCTCAGCTATTATCTGTGCTGATACAAACAGAAATTGGATTGGATATGAAGACTGTTCCTTTTCTTATTTTTTTTTTTTTTTGCTTACTTAAAAATGGATGTCTCTCATAGATATGTCTGATTGCAGCATGCAGTGGATGCTGGGAATTTGAGTTCAGACACTGAGGGCAGGCACATGAGCTAGAGTTTTCTCAAATGAATAAAACTTTTTCAAAGGATGATGGGAAAATATGATTACTAAAACAATGGATAGAGATCTTCCTCTCCTATTTTTGGTGTTCTTATTTGTGTTCTAGTCACTTCTTTAGCCCGTCAACCATAGTCCATGCTGTATTTTCTATTATTTTCACACTTGACTATTTGCTTGTGTAACCTAATTGATTTTCCTGCCATAATCTCAACTGTATTGACTACGTTAAAAGTTCACTGTTGAATGCACCAAATGTTTAATTTTTAGCTAACCAGCACTACTACTCTTATCAAACACATAATGACCTGTAACATTTTGATAATCTTGCTGTCTTGTGTCAAACTTTTTTAAAGGCTTTATATAACAACATCACCACCCCTGTTCTTTCATGAATCTGAATTGTTCCCCATGATCACATATTCTCTGGTGCAAAATCAGATTCTGGACTTTGGAATCTCAGCTATGGCTTAAAGGCTTAAAAGTCTATATTTACTGAAAGTATTGTGTATGAAAGGAAGCATCTGTTTCAGAAACAAATCAATGCTAAAACAACATAAACAAGAACAAATCCAGCCCTGTAGAAGGAAAATAAAATTCCCACCCACTGAGTATTTTTACAATGTTCTGGGCACTGAATAGTAGGCTAAGGATTGAAAGATAAAAACTAGAGAGCTCCCACTCTCCAGGGTGCTCAAATTGTGCCGAGGTAGGCAGGCAGATCCATGCAGCATCATGTTAGAGAAAAGAAGCAAATAGGAAGCTGGTGCAAAGGAACACAGAGACTAGCTGGGGTCACAGCTTGCACATTTTTGGAACATCTTGCATTTTTTTCCTGTATCTTTCATTTAACATTATTTTTATAAAGTAAATGTGGTGAAATGATAATATTCCAGGATATCTGGATATGGGGATATTTTATACTATTCTAGCTACTTTTTGGTAAGACAGAAATTATGCCAAGATAAAAAATGAAAAATGGAATAAAAAGTATTTTGGAAATAATTGTTTCATAATGTGTATATGCTGTTGTAATGTTGTTTCTGTGTCTGGTTTGTAGATAAGGAATCTACATCTCTAGAAAGTCTTAGCCTACTGAGGCTAAGACATGTTCTTCACTTTTCTTGCTAACAATGTAATATCTGCACATAGAGGAAAATAGCAAGCAGAACTCTTACTCTGGGCTTCATTCCCATCAACAAGAACAACAGCATCCTTAAAATGAGTGTGACAGGGCCTTTAGAAGAAAAGAATCTTGGAGTTTCTAAAGGTGAATTTTTGGCAATAGAAATAAGCGAGTCTCATTTTTTAGAATATTATTTTCTTAAACACTCAAACAGTATGTTGTTATAATCTCATGATCCGGGTTTCTAAAAAGTGTTTGAGAGAAGATGAGGAGCTCTAGAAATTCTTATAATAAAATATTATATCAAAAAGAAGTAAAAATGAAATCAAGTCAAAATGGGGCAGAAGACTCCAACCAACAAGCCACAGGCAAAAAGAGGTATTTTTAAAAAGTGGGTTCCACTACCCAAATTCTTTTTTTAAAAAATACTTTAAATTTCACATCTTTGTAATCCCCTTGGTTCACCCCCCGCCATGCCCCCTGACATTTCCCACCCTCTCCCACACCCTCCCCCCACTCCAAGTTGTGTACTTCAATTTGGTTGTTAGCTTGTTTTGACTTTTCCTCATGGCTTTTTGTTTATTTTTCCTATGCCCCATATAATAGTGAAACCATTTGGTTTCTGTCTTTTTCTTTTTGACTTGTTTCTGCTAATATGATTTCTTCTAAGTATATCCATGCTATCATAAAATCATCAAATTTGTCATTTTTTAATTGATGAGTGATATTCCATTGTGTATTTGTACTACATCTTTTTCATCTAGTCATCTGTTTGGGGGCATTTAGGTTGCTTCCATGTCCTTGCAATTGTAAATAGAATAGGCCATGTGGGCCTATTCTCTCAGTCTGCCATTCTTGTCTCTCTCTTCTCCTAGCTTATCTTTTTGATGTGCCTTTTGGAGCTTCTCTCTCCTTCTCACACACCTTTCTCTCAGATTCTGCCCAAGGGCATTTTGGTGCCCATACAATTTTCTTTCTTTTTTTTTTTTTTTAGACTAGGTCTTGCTAGTCTGTGGAACCACAGGCTCACATTGCCCAGGGAACCACAGACTGAAGCAATCCCCAGCCTCAGCTTCCCAGGTAGCTGGGATTACAGGTGTGCGCCACCATGCCCAGCTATTTTTTTGGGACTAGGTCTCACTACATGCCCCCCGTGGGACTCGAACCACAATCCCTGGCCCCTGCCGTGGCTTCCTAGGCTGCAACCTACAGGCATGCGCCACCATGCCCGGCCATGGTGCCCATACAATTTTCAACTGTGTCACTACCCTGTATCAGAAAAGGAAGAATCTAAAGAAAGCAATGTGACTACATATGGGTCTTCTGATGTCCCCAAAAAGTGAAAGGAAGAAAATCCAAAGGGAACCATGTAGCCCAAAATTCATAGAGAGACCCCGATTTTTGGCTGACACTGTGCCCTTGTTAACATCACCTGAAGCCACTCTTCCATGACCTCTGCTATGTTTCAGATACATCCCAATAAGAGATTCCTAGGAAATGGCAAAGTTAGAGGTTTGCAGCCTGCTTGTTTTCTTCAATCTTCACTCAGAAGTGGAAGCACTCCCACCTGAAGCTTCTTGGTAGTCCTTCTGGAACGTTGCCTGTCACTCTTGTGATGCCTGACTTCAGGCTCAAAAGTTCTGGGTGGGAGGGAGGCCCAGACAGGCCACGATTAGGATGCATAGCAACTTCTGTAAACTTGCTGCTCCTCATCTCCACCCCCTTGCATTCTCAGACTTCCTTGGGCCAGTAAGAGGGGCTTCTCTTTATCATAGGTCACTCAGACTGAAGAAATCTGGGCTGGCTTTACGCAAAGATACTTCACCCTGACCTGTCCCCACTATCTCTGCGAGGATGCGCTTCCACCTGTTGTATCTTGGGGTGTGTTACAGACTGAATAGCTGTGTCACACCCTCCCTCCCAGTTCACATGTTGAAAGCTTAATCTTCTGTATGGCTATACTTGGAGATGGAGCTTTTAAGGGTGTAGTTATGGTTAAATGAGGTGACAAGTGTGGGGTCCTGATCAGAAAGGATGAATATCTTTAATGAGAAGACACCAGAGAACTTGTTCTCCCTTTCCCCGCTAGCCTGCAGGAAACTTCAGGCAAGCCCATGTGCCCCCACACAGTAAGTGAGCAACTGTAAGCCAGGAAGAGTTCCCACAATTAACTGCATCATGGACTTCACAAGAATTGCAAAAAAAAAACCCCACACATTTCTTTTGTGTATGTTTGTTCCATGGTGTTCTGTTGCAGCAGCCTGAACAGCTGATAGCAGGCTATTTAAGAAGGAGTACCTGCCCCAATATTTTCTCACTTGGATGTTTTTCTCTCCCACTAGTGTCCATTTATTCTTTAAGATACTCTCCTACTTGTGCAACATAGCTAAAACTTTTATACTATTTTCCCATTTTTTCCAAAAGTTTCAGTGAAAGTAAATCTATCAAATTCTTCCATATTTCGTAGCTCTAAGATGGTTGTAACCATTCTGTCCATCCCAAGACCTGTCACTTTGGAGGGGTCAAAACCCCCTCCCCTGATTTTCATTCAAGAAGGTTGGTTTTTCCTAAGCGAAATTATAACTATAATTATAAAATCAATGATTTGCCATTTTAGTTGCATTGTCACAATGCTATTGAAATTAGTATATTTAGGAACTGTAAATTACCTTCAAAATGATGATATGTAGCTATTAATTTTTCATCATACTTAAACAACTCCTGGTAAGCCTCAATGCAAGCAAACCTTTATCACACAAACAAAAATTTCAAAAATGAAATTGCTTCTTGAATACCTTAATCAATAAAGGTTTTATCCCTCATTGAAAAACTTGTGATTGTGATTTCCACTTGAAGAGTGCCTAGTCTAGTGAGAAAATTATTTTTGAGCAGCTGTCTTTGAACAAATTTTAAAAACTCCAATTAGTTTGCACATATCACAGAGCACCAAGGTCACAGCTGGCAGTAAAAAGAGGAGATTTATGCACAAAATTTAAAACATGTTATTCATAAGTAAAATTCTAATGTGTATCCAAATATTCTTCATCTACTTTCCCAGAAAAGGTCAGTGAAGATAGAATTTTACTTAATTTTTATCATTATGGCCAGTATTTAATCCCACAAATAAGATATCATTTCTTAAATTCTTATTGTTCTAAAAATTTGCTGCCTCTGAAAAAAAATAAAATGAAATGCAAATAATTGTTTTTGCTTAATTTTCACCACTTTAGTGCACAATGAAAATGTCACAAGTTTACTCAAAATATGGTGAGAAACAGCAATTTCTGTTACTGATATCAGGTGAGAAAACAAACAAAATGGGGTCTTTAACCAAACTTACAAATGGGAGCAGCTGGCCCTTTAAAGCCAGCCACACACCAGGTCCTTTCCAGCCTGCACATGTAGTAGCAAGACCACATAAACTTTAAGAAGGAGACAAAAACAAATTTACTTATTGAAAGACAATTGGACAAGAGTCACTCAGGAGTGCAAGGGAAACTTTGGTAAACTTACCACACAGTCCAGGTAAGTTTGGTAAACTTACCTTTGGTAAACTTACCACACAGTCCAGTCTCTAGTCCAAAGAGCACATGGCTGTAGCAGCCATGTACGTCCACAAAATGGCAGCTGCCCCACCTTAAGCTGGATGAAGGAATTAAGATGGCATCACCACTCCTTCAAAGACAGCCCCACTCACTCCAAGCCAGAAGAAGCCAAGATGGTGTCATCACAAGACAGTCATCGATCCTTCTCCAGAAGGCAAAGCTTGGGTATTCTTTCAGCTCCAACTCTGAAGTAACCCGGCATCAGCAAAACTCACTTGATAAAGCAACACAGCAAACTCTCTTCAGTTCTCCAAAAGACTTCCAAACTTTGTAGTTTCAAAATTAAACCAAGTTTTCAAGTACCACATTTCCAAGACAGCTTACACAGGTCACAAGTTTCTCCAAAATGCTTCCGCAGGTTCCTCACCCACCCAGCTGGGGATGGAAGCCCATAGTTTGGCTTCCTTCCTAGCCCTGCTGCCCCACTTGGCAGTGGCAACTCTGAGGCCTCCAGCCCCCTGCTACTTCCTTCTGCACCTTCCTTCCCCGTTCTCTTTTGTTCTCCCTTTAGTCTCTTTCCATGTCCTTTTCTCTGTCCCCTCCCTAATCTATTAATTTTCTTTTCTTGCAAGAAGGCTTAACTTCCCTTCTCCAAGTCTCCACCCACCAATGAACAATAGCTGCTATTTTAATGCATCTCCACTCAGTACTGGGGACCACAGTCTCCTAACATTACTACTCAGACAAAATTTCACCTTCATTTTTTGCAGTAATACTTCTGATACCTTTCATCTTTTGACTTGAAGTAACAGGAAAAAGCAGACAATTATACCTGTGATCATTTCCAATTTCAATCCCAGATACTAAACTGAAAATTTTTTTCCATTGTACCTAGTTTCTGCTTTTTCCTCCCTCCCTTCCCTTCCTCCTTCTCGTCCTCCTCCTCCTCCTCCCTTTTCTTGCAATAAAGATGGTCCACTTGTTCTCTTAGAATTCTGCCATAAAATTCTTTGTGATTTCTCCAGATCTCCTTATCAATTCAGCAATCACTACTCAAGGACTTCCTAATATTTCCCTTTAGACAGTGAAACAGCTATATGACCCACAAAAAGATGACAATATACTAGCTAGAAATGTAAAGTTGATATGAAGATGGTTAAATAAATTAGATCGGTAATAAAGACTCAGCTTTTTCTAGTTTCCCAAAGTTCCCCACAGGGATGTTCAACTTTGGGTGACAAAACCTATGGGGACCAAGAATTGCATCATGCACAGGAAATTTCCCTTGCTTTTCTTATGGAGGCTGGGAGCCTTCTAAAATTGCTTCATAATTCCCATGATTATTTTGGACAGTCTACCTTCCCACCAGCTTCAAAGCATCTACAAGACATTCCTAAATATTTTCTTCAAGATTAGACGGAGGGAGGGTAATTTCCCAAAGCATCACCAGGCAGCCCTAGGCTTCAAACTTATCTGATGTTCACTCTTGTAGCACCCAAATCAAACCTGTCATCTTACCCTGGGACTCCTTTTCCTTCTGTGTACTGATTGGAAACATCTGCATAGAGGCAATCAAGCAAGGGAGAACTTCGGAACTACCTTTGACTTTAGCTTCCTCATGCTCAAATTTCATAAAGCCTTAGATTCTGTGGCTTTTTCCAGCGCACTATCTTTTAAATTCATCTCTTTTTCCCTCATTCCCATTGCTTCCATTCTATCAAGTTCTAACTGAAATGGTGTACCAGTACACAAGCAGGCATGCACTAAAATTAACTGAAACTGGGTGCACTCACAAGATACTCCAAAACTAGACACAAATACAAACACAAGTACAAAGGCTATAGCCAAATCAAGGGATAGTGTCTGTACAGTCTGTGGGTTCTTCTACCCACATCAAGTTGCAAGAGACCTTAGGGTCTAACTACCATGAGATTCATTCTACAAGGAAAACAAAGGTTAATGTAGCCATAGGGGCCAGCTACTTCACCTAGTCAGTGTCCACCAGTCAAGCTGAGTGCCAATAACCTGTCACCAGGAGTGCTGAGGACCACAGTGATGCTCAGCAGCAGTCCCCAAGAGTGCACCATCAACAAATAACTAGTAACACCAGGCCCAGGGCCTCTGGTGCTCCTTCAGGCAATGGCAGAGACAGAACTGGAGGTCCAGTAAGAGACCTACAAAGGTCTTGGCTTTTCTTCCTCTGCATCCTATCGGCTTCTGGATGAGGTTTCTGGGCCTACTTCCCTTTCTAGCACCAGAGGCCTTCTCTTCTCTCTTGGAACTGGAACAGTTCTCCCATGCAAGACTCCCTTTCTGAGACTCCCTTGCAGTTCCTTTTCTGGGTTTTTGCATTCTTTCCAGGGTTCCTTCTCTGGGTCCCTGCATTTTTTGAGGCTCCTTCTCCAAGTCCTTCTCACACGACTGTCCTTTCTCTGGTTCTTGCCTCTTGTGTACCAGTTCTCCTCTGATCTCTGCTTGGGTCCCAGGTACTTATGCTCTCAGGCTCTCATGTCTCAAATCCATCCACAGGGTGCCCATCTTAGAATTTGATTGGATTAACAATAGGAAGCACACCCTCGAGCCCTTGATTAGATTTAGACTAAGACCTGTTCTTAGTCTAAAGTTGCCTGTTCCTGTGCCATAACACAAATGCTCTAAATGCTCACTCAAAAATAAAAAAAAATCCTAGCAACTTCTGGCCTGATTTCCATGCCTCTAGTCTCTCTAATTCATTCTCCGCCTGTCTTTACCAAGCAAACTTCATATCTTCTCTTTCTGCAAAATCTTTCGAGGTGATTTCTTCTATTATCTTAGATGAAAATATTAAAATTTTGCTGATGATTTGTAATTTGATATCCAGTCAGAGGAATTCTCTGAATGTCAGACTCACATATCTACACATCCAGCAGCCTACATGATCTCTCGTAGGCATTTCAACTTCACGTATGTAAACAGAACGACTAATTTCCCATCCATATTGTACCTCTCTTCCCAAAGTCTTTTCCATCTCAATAAATAGAGCTGATGGAATTCTGATGGTGGGGTTCAGCATATGTGGTTCTTGGGTCCCTCTGAGACAGAATTCAGCAGACATCCCCATGCATCAGCATACAACAAGTTTATTGAAGAAAGAAGAACAAGGAAAGAGAGGAGTCTGTGTAGACATCGACAGGCAATCTTAAAAGGCAAGAGCTGCCATTTTGAAAAAAGTTGAGGAAAGGATACCTGTATGGACACAGGCAGGTGCTCTTCTAGAAAAAGAGCTATGTTTCGCCAGGGTTAGGGGATATTCTTTTACAATGTTTTTTGATGGACTTATTGTGGCAAGCATTATCTTGGGGTTAGCTTGGATTGGTCTTCTAAGATGTATAATCATCTCTGCCCCCCTCTGGCTGATAAACTTTTCTGACCTCACCTCAGATTCCTGGGAATGTTGATAGCCAAGTTTATTCCAAGATTCATTCATCATCTCTAACCCCACCTCTTGTGTCTGTCCTTATGAGATGTTCCATCCTAAGCTTTTCTACTCTAAATTCCTATCAGTATCTCTTTCCATGAAGAGACAGTCATCCTTGGTACTTCTTCTCCCATAACATCCTACATCCAATTCATACAAGTCATGCTGATATACTGTGTCAACATGTCTCCACCCTCATTATCAACACCTAAAACTAGGTCACCATTATCCAACCATCTTTTTTCACACAGATTGTTGTAACAAACACTATCTGGTCTACAACATTCTAATCCATTTCTATACCGTATCAAAAGCACTCTTTTAAAACATGGCTTGGATCTTATCACTTGCTTCAATGTCCTCAGTGGGTTCCTGTTTGATTTAAAGTCTTGCTATTTCCTACAAGCTTTGGCTTACCACCCCCCAAAAGTTTACCAGGCAGGAGCTGGCAACAGTTGTGGTGGTCTTAATCTAAATCTAATCAAGGACTCTATAAGGTGTGATCCCAATTGTTAATTGGATCAGACTCTGAGGTGGGACCCTGAGGTGGATATAAGCCTTGGTCTCCAAGATAGATGAAACTTATTGGAGGGAAAGGAACTTGCAATGGAGAACCTGAGAACATGAGTACCTGGGACGCAGGACCCAGAAAAAGAACTTGCAGGAGAGAAAGGAACCAGAAGAGAAAAAGTCCAAGGGACCCAGAAAAGGAGCCTCAGAAAGAATGTGAGAAGACAGAATGAACTGAAAGGAGCTTTAGAAATTGTTTGCCTGTAAAAACCAGAGAAAGAGTGACAGAGAACATGGGAAAGGGAGCCTTGCATAGAACTGTTCTAGCCCCAAAGAAGAAAAGAAAGGGGGATCCATAGCCATATCCCACAGTCAACTAGCTGCAGAGGAGGAGAAACCAAGACTTTGCAATTACTGGGCTTCAGGTTCTGTTTCTGACACTGCCTGACAGGAGCACCAAGATCCGTGGGCCTGGTGTCTTTAGTTGTTTGTTGGTGGTACACTCATTGGCACCATCCTGAGAATTGCTGCTGTCCTTGCCATTCCTGGTGATGGGTTTCAATACTCTGCTTGACTGGTGGACACTAAGTGGGTGAGGTAACTGGTCCCTATGGCTACATTAACCTCTTTTTTCTCCTTGTGGAATGAACCTTATGGTAGTTAAATCTTAAGGTCTCTTGAAACTTGGTACAAGAGCCCAAAAGCTGTACGGACACCGTTGAAATCCGGTAACAAAACAGGCAAAGCAGAGAACTTAACTAAGTTTACAAACAGGAGTAACTAGCCCTTTAAACCCAGCCACTCATCAGGTCCATCCCAGCCCACGCGAGCAGTAGCAAGACCACACTCATCTTAAGAAGAGGCAAAAATAGATCTACTCATTAAAAATGATACAGGGTAGTGATGTAGTTGGAAATTGTATGGGTGCCAAAATGCCCTGGTGGACAGAGTCTGAGAGAAAGACCCATGAAAGAAAGCAAGAAACACTAAAAGGCACATGAAAAGGGGTGCTAGAGATAGGAGGGAAAGAGAGACAAGAATGGTGGACCTATAGAACAGGCCCACGTGGCCTGACCAGGGGAAGACCCCTGGAAGAGTGAGCTGGTGGTGGCAAGGAGCCATGGTGGGAGAGTGGCCAGCAGAGAAATAATTGGTGTGGAGTCAGATGCTAGGATGGCTGACTGTGGGTTACCAGGGGCTGCTGAGGGCAGGCCTGGTGAATTTATCCAGAGACCTCCAAATGCAAGCCTGGTAAAGGAAGCACATGGAGCCGCAAGGTGGCATATTTGGACTGCTGACTTTGTATCAACATCTGTAGGAAAAGTTTGAAGAGTCTTGGAAAAGTGGAACAGCTTGGAATGCTTGAGAGAGAGGAAACAAAGAGAAGATGCTGGAGAAGGACTGGACTTTGCAAGGTGCCTGCAGGTTTGGAGGGGCATCATCTTGGATATGTGTTGGGACTTTCAGACTAAACCGTATTTGGGCTAAAATAAGTGGCCACTTGTGGCATTAAGGACTTTTCATTACCCTGGTTAATTTTCTTTGTAAATAAAACCCTGTTACTTAAATTACATTTGACTGGCAACTGCTATACATGGGTGATGCAAGTCTGGTAAGAAGTTGGGAGGTGAAAGCTGCATTTTAAAAATACTGCTTTCTTCTTGTGACTTGCTGGTTGGAAGCTTCTTTCCTTTTGACCCAATTTCAAAAAGACAAAATAGATAAGTCACTGAATGTACAATAGGCCCCCTTTGATTATCTTGCCAACCAGTTCAGTCTCTAATCCAAAAAAAAAAAAAAAATACAACACTGCACATGGGTCCTAAGCCACGTGTCCACAAAATGGCAGCTGTCCCACCTTCAAGAGAAGTGAAGAAACCAAGATGGTGTCATTGATCCTTCTCCAAAGGAATAGCTAGCTATTCACTTCAAGTCAAATGAAGAAACCAAGAAGGCATCATCGCGATCCTCCTTCAAAAGCAGGAGATTCAAACCCAATGAAGAAACTAAGATGTAGCTGATCCTCCTCCAAAGGCAAGGCTCCAACATTCTTTTCAGCTTCAACTCTAAAGTGGCCTGAAACTAGCAAGACTCACTCAATACAACAGCAACAACCACTCCAGACCTCTCCAGATGAAAGCAGTTAACACAGTAAATTCTCTCCAGGTCTCCAAACAATTCCCAAATGTTACTGTTTCAAAGTTAAAGCAAGTTTTCAAGTACCATGTTTCCAGTTCAGCTTACAAAGTTCACAAGTTTCTCCAGCATGCTTTCCTTGGCTCCTCACCAGCCCAGGCTATGGATGGAAGCCCACAGTGTGGCTTCCCTCCCTGCCCTGCTGCTACACATGACAGCAGCAGCTCTGAGACCTCCAGGCTGCTTGCTGCTCACCTGCTCTCTTCTATTCTTCAGCTTTCTCTCCTTACTTTTCCTTCTGTTCCTCTCATGAGAAGGCTTGGCTTCCCTTCGCCAAGTCTCCACAATATAGCTGCTATTTTTTTTTCTTTTGTACAAGTGCTGCTATTCTAATGTACCATTACCATGCTTGGTCCATGGTCCCCCAATTTCACCACAGCACCATTATCAATTTGACACTCTTCACAATATTAACCAAATTCACTTTTCCAACACCTTTCCTATCTATCACCCCCAATCCCATTGTATATCATTGTTTGATTTAGTTGTGAGAAGTGAAAAATGCAATACTCAGTGTCATAAATAATGGGATTATCTTTTTTTCTCATGTAGTAAAAGTCTGGAAATAGATCATTGAGCTGGGATGATAGCTCAACAATGCCACAGGGAACACAGACTCCTTTTGTCTCTGCCCTGTCAAGCTGAGTGTGAATATGAGATTTTTGCTTTCATGATTGCAAAATGGTTCATGAATTTCCAGATGTTACATCCATATTCCAGGTCAGAAGAAAACTTTCTCTTATATGTTGTTTTCTGTTCATTCAGAAAAAGAAACCCTCTCCAGAGATTTCTACCTACATATCATTGGCTAGAACAGTGTCACATGAGATTAGAAGGTCAAGTATTTTTAGCTGAGTACATTTTCGACCCTGGACAAAATCATGGGCCTCTGGGTAAGGAAGAAGGGAGAATAGATTCAGGTAGTGTCTTTTAGTATGTACCTCACTATGTATTATGATATTCTTTAGCTATTCTGTACTATTTTCACAGTTCCCTGAAATACTATACAGTTCTACAAAGCTTTTATCTCTGTTCCAGGTGTTATCTCTACTTGGAATGTTCTTCTCTTGCTTCTCAGCCTAAAAAAACCACTTATCCTTCAAGGTCAACCTTGAATGCCCCCTACAGAAGCCTTCCTTTCACCTCTGAGGTAGGATTAATGTTCTTTGAATTCCAGGGAGTGGCACAAGAAAGCAGAGCCCTCTCATATGCTGGTATCTACTGCATTTAAACAGGTGCCTAGAATATTGTAAAAATCGGTGTCATGTCAACCAAATTAAAAAAGAAGAGAAGCTTAGGAGGAAGCATTTTTCCCTTTCAATCTTCACAATTATCCCAAGAGGAAGTTACCACCCTTGTTTGACAATTAAGAAAAGCAAGCCAGCCACAATAAAAGGGAAATAAAGTAACTTGCCCATGATCACAATGCTAATAAACTAGCCCTGGAAATCTATTGAAGACTATGTTTTTGCTTTTCTCTCTGTCTCCTGCCACTTTTTCAAATTCTTAATCCAGGAGTCAGAAAACTAATACTCATGAAGAGGCCTCTTGCTTCTGTAAATTAAGTCTTATCAGAACAAGCCTTGCCCATTGCTTTGGATCCTGTCTGTGCATCTTGCACAATATAGCAGAAGAGCTAAGTTACTGCACAGACTAGTCTGTGAAGCCTGAAATATCTATGGTCCAGCTCTTTACAAAAAAAAAAAAAAAGATTGCTGACCTCTTTCTCCACCATCCCATACTGACTCTTGAACTAAGCAGAAAGATAAATCTCACAGAGAGGTTGAAAATTCTTATTTTTTTATTTCATATTTTATTTTAAATTTGTATTAAATATGTATATTTTCTTTTATTGTTGTGTACACTAAATTTCTCCCACCATCATGTTATCTTATTCACTTGTGCTCATCCTTCTCCTGAATTCCTTAAAAGGAGCAGGAGAGAGGAAGATTATTATTCTTATAGCAATATTATGGAGAAAAGACTAGGATACCCACTTGAAGATGGAGAATTTTATAAAAAATGACAAAAAGAAAAAGAGAATTCAGTAGTTCCAACTTCTTTCTGAGTTCAACCAAAAAGAACCAGCCTTCAAAAAACTTGGGGTGAAAAAAGAATTGAGCATTATGAGAATAAGTCTAACTTGATTGGCATAAAAATGCAGTTGTAAAATGGGATGAGCTAATACATGAGAAGGCAGGATGCTCAGCAAATAGTTAAGACTCAATAAGTAGGACCTAAGCTCACATGGCCCAAATTTCATCATATATTGTTGTCTCTGAATATACCCCTTTCTTATTATCAGGAACTGTTTGGGGTCCAGAAAAGAAAGGAAGGCCATTTGTACTGTTTAAAGTCCAAACTTCTATAAGGTTGGAAAACAGCCTGATATATCTTGGTTCCATTTTCCCCAGAGAGCCATTCCCAAATCTTGGAGGAAATTGCAGTCTCAGGTAGGAGAGCAATTAAGTCTGAGTCTATTTACTTTTCTTCTCCCTGTCTAGCCCAAACAGCCTGTCTGTTCCCATCACTGTTCTCTCACACAAGAGGAGCCAGGTGTATGACAGACAGGATGAGAATAAGGGGGTCCCAGAGAGACTTCTGTAAACTCCAGAATAGCATTCATCACAATCCTCTCAAAATTCCTTAGAGGGAAGCTTTCCAGCTGTATGAAGGGACAGAAAAACCTGCCTAGCTAGAATCTTATATAACCTCGGTGCAAAACCCTGTTAGGTTGTAGCCACCACAATATAGTGATCTCACTTAAAACCCACATTTTTTCCCCAGAGGCTCCATTATTAATGTGCTGAGAAAGAGGGCAAATTGTGATGTGAAGGAGGTGAGCTGGGAAGAAGCAACAATCTTCTGGATCAAAGACAGAAAACACTCAACACGCACTACCTATGACTTTCCTACCAGAAATAACTTATTTACAATGGGGTTTTGGCTTTTGGAGAACTGAGCCTGAGCTTGAATGTGTATTTTCTGTGGTGACTTATTTCATAGCACAGGTTCAACTCTGGAGTAAGGATGATATGGAGCTGAGACTTATATATTCTTAATGATTGCAAAGTGTGTGGATTTACGGCAAGAAAAATGCAGGCTATAAAGGCAGAGAGGTGCATGCTGTAGATAAATTGTTATTTGTTCCTCTTTCACAGAATGTAATCAAATCATTCAGTCAAAAGTTGCAGTTGGAAAGCAACAATAAATAAAAAATGCCTTAATGTGTTAAACAAGAGCTTTGCCTAAGTATACTGCAAGCTTACTACTCAGAGCAAACCAAGCACACCGAATCCCATGTAAATGATAATTCTCAGAGATTCAGGAATTGCTCACTGTTGACATGAATAATTCTGAAAAT
Source organism: Uropsilus gracilis (assembly GCA_004024945.1). Lineage (NCBI taxonomy): Eukaryota > Metazoa > Chordata > Mammalia > Eulipotyphla > Talpidae > Uropsilus > Uropsilus gracilis. The sequence goes on along the minus strand of PVHY01004412.1, from coordinate 4,989 downwards.
ACTAAGCCTGGGAATACTAATAATTTAGACATCAAAAATCAAAGGCAGCATTAAAGAGATGTAAAGGCTCTGCCTTTTGTTTATGCTAAGTGACTCAGGATTCCATAAAGTAGCCATCTTTTTTGCTTGCTGCCTCTGGACTGAACATTTACAATCACATCCATTCTTAAAACTCAGGAAGATAGTGGGAAATATCACCATTAGCAGATACCAAGCTATCTAAAGCCGATGATAGGCTATATATTGATAACCCTTTGCCAATTCACTACAGCTGATAAAAATCATCTCTCCTTGCAGTTCCATTTTCTGAAGGGTGCATTCTGTTTCTATAGCAACTTTCATTTTGTTAACCTGTTACTCACATTAAAAGTCTGTTATTTTTAGCATAGCATTTCCTGAAGTCTTTGACAAGGAAAAAGATTTCAGCTTGGAGATGAATGTGATGTCCCAAAGTGAATTCTATTATGCTGCATATCTGTCAATACGTTACCCATTATGAAAATGCCAATTTTTAAAAAATCTTTGAATGGGCATGGACTTGCCAGGAAAAGAATACCCTCCTTCATATCTTCTTCTTCTTCTATTTTTTTTTGGAATAATGTAGAGCACCAATAAATAATATCCAAATGAATTTATTTTCTGCAGATTGCCACTTAGATAAAATTCATGGAGAAAAATACAATCCTATAGATTTTATGTGTGTGAGTCAGGGTTTTTGTTGCTGGATTGCTATTTTAAAAACACTGCTATAATATCAGGGCATGTGGAGCTAATGGAATGAATTGCAGCTGTGAAAAAGTCATGAAATAAGAAAATGAATTGCATGTGTGCAGGGGGGAACAGTTCTATAGTTACCTCATTCTCATAATCAGTTGTGACACAGCCTGCCTTTTGACCTCCACACAAACAAATGCCCCCCTTTCTTTCCAAAATAATACCTTATCTTTCATTTGCCTGTCAAAAGTAAAGTCCGATGTACTTTGATATAACATGGCTGTGAAAAATATGAACACAACCTAATTTTCCCCTGTGGATAAGGCCGGGAGAACAATGCCCACCTTACAAGTGATTACAAGTGATTCTGGAAATTATACTTGATTTGAATTTTAGATGGGACAAATCATTTATTAATGGGCTAATATTCTTTAAAATTAGAAAGTGGAATGGAGTGGTTAAGAAGTTGGCTTCTAGAACCAGACCTTTGAGTTTGCATCCCAGTCTTGTCAGTCTCTAAATGTGTAACCTTTGGCAATTTACATAATAGTTTGTACCCAGCTGTTTCGGCTAGTCAATGAAAGGATAAGTGATTGTGTTTTTCCCCACTTTTAAGTCACTGAAGGAAAGGTATGCTGCTTGAGGTTAAGATATAAAACTGCTGATAGTTTATAGTAAATCATACTGTGTGATATGTACTCTTTTAAGCATTTTACAAGGACACATTGTTTAATTTTTACAGTGACCATATGATTGATACTTTTATCATCCCAGTTTCATATAAGGAAACCGAGGTATGGCAGAAGTAAATTCCCATCCCACTGCCTTTCTAATAATTAAAAACTAACATGTAGAACATTAGTAAACAATTGCTCTCATCCAGATTTCAAATCATATCTGCAATTCATCCTATTAGACTTTGCCTTTAGCAGAAATCTTGATTTTTAACCCTTAAGAAAAACGGGTTAAAATCAGGCAGTTTTTCATCTTCCACACAAAGGGGGGCCCATAACCTTGAGGTGTTAGCAAACAACAGATGAACTTTGCATTTGCAACAGTATATCTGTTGGGTGGCAGGTGTAAAGTGGGCAGGAGGTGAACAGTTGCTGTTTGGTCTCTCAGACTTAGAGTCTTTCTCTCTCTGCTTGCCTGTGGGTGTGTTTGGTGCCCAGTTTCAGAATAAAGGCACATAGGATGTAAAATAAAGATTCCAAGAATCTTTTTCCGTTTGCCTGAATCGACAGCAGAGGCAATGAACCTGTCTGGCCTGGCATGGTTATATGACACTCCATATGTGTTCAGAAATCTAAGCATTTTCTCAACACACACTGAGTCAGGATGAGGTTTCTAAAGGATCTTGGCCACACCCTACAATTTAGTATTCCACCACTCCAGGTTTATTTAGGCATTATTTATACAGAATAAAATTCAGCTATTAGTGTACAGTGTATGTTTTGACAATATAAATACAGACTATTTCTATCACTCCCCCAAACTTCCAAAAGCCCCTTCTCCCACTGCTGGTTCCCAGTAATGACTAATATATATTCTACCCTTATAGTTTGGCCTTCAGAATGCAATTTAAATGAAATCATATAATAAATCTAGAATTTTGTTCACTTAGGATAATAACTTTGAGATTTAGCCATGTTGTCTGTATCAGTAGTTCATATAATAGTGATAAAGAATATTTCATTATAAGAACATGCAACTTTAGAACTCAGTTCTAAGCATATCACAGAGGCAATAAGGAGCTTTTTTTCTGCTTCAAAAGAAGCAATTATAAACCAGATAATGAGTATATAAAAAGATAATTATTATATAAAAGCAGAGATACTTGATATTACCTCAGATAATGAATCGTGGAAACTTGGGACATGGAAAACTATGAAAAAGTTGCTTGGTATCATTTGTAGAGTTGTCCATCTATAGTTCCAATGGAGAGGAAAAGAAAGAGGAGGATTAGAAAAGTAATCCTAGCCTCAAATCCTATCTCTGGGGAGATTGTTATTCAATAGAGAAAGACAAATGTAATAAAGTACAAAAGGTAATCAAATCCATCTTAATCTTGGTGTCTTAGTCATAAATGTTATACCTTTTTCTTGCCATCAATGTACTGGCAGCAAAGGAAAAGGTGGCATATGGAATGTATCAAATGAGTGACTAGGATGACTGAACTTGAGTGCTCCTTGAGGCAAAGCGTTAGCCATGTTTTCTTTTGTTCATTCACTTTGCCATGTTTTCTTTTGTTCATGGTAGAAAATTGTTAGGCACTCACACAAAATCTGTTCAAGGAATGAAACGTTTACTTTTTCACAAGAATATTAATAAGGAGTTGTAAATTGGTTCCGGGTCTCTTAAAACTCACATTTTTCATGGTTGATCTGGGCTCAGATACAAAAATACCTGGTAGTGCTATTCAGCTGTACCATCCTGCTTTCCTAATGCTTCCTAACTGTATCATAATCCCTTTTATCAGAGTGGTCTTAGACTATTATTTGATTCCCCTCTTGACAAGAAAAGGGGGTGAAGGAAGAAGCATTTTCAATCATTGTTTTCTAGTCATTCACCCCAAGTATTTGAAAATCTATGATTAGCCTGTTTTCTAAAAAAATACTTTTCCAATACTGGTTTTCAATTATTGCCTATTTTTGAAAGCAAGACTGAATATTATCAGTCATTTGACGCTAAAGTCATAATTTCATGAAGTGCTAACCTTTCCTCCATTAGAATATTTTCTAGTACAGCAAAAATATTCTTGTTACAAATGATAAGAATAGGTAAAGGAGAAATATTGCTAGATGATCTCTATCTGGGTAAAGGCTAATTACTCCCAGGAGCAAGACAAGACTTTTAAGTATACAATTTTATTTCTTAAATTTGGGGGAACTCTATATCCATAACTGCTAAGTACTCAGATTCACCAATGTGAATAATGGCATGTGTAGAAAGGAGTTCTTTTGACATCGATCACCTTTATAGGTGATGCTTAACTTGTCTGAACATTCTGTTTATCTGAGCTGCAATTATTATCTTTGTGATCCACCAAGTTCCAGAATTTATCTATGGTCAGATCTTAATCTTTAATTAAACTTTAGAAGTAATAAAGATTCAGAGAGAAGCACTGAGTGAACACAAGGAGGAGAGAATTTTGGGATATTAACTCTAATATAATTGTATAACAATGAATAAATAATTGCAAAGATAAATCTGACATTTAAGTGTCAATTCTTTCTCTCTACTTTATTCCAAAATGGATTTCATTGTGGACATAGGGCATGTAGATAATTTGTGGGGAGAATTCTTTGAGTATCCGAATCTTCAGCCAATTGCTGTTATCCTGGGAGACAGAGCAATGTGCAGACTGTAACACCCCCCCCCCCCCCCGTGCTAGATTAGATTACCCTTTGTGCTTCTGTGGGACATTTCAGAAGAGACCAGGTAGCCTCCAGGGATCCTTACTTTCAGGTACAATTTCTAACTTGTACTTCAATATCTCTCTAGTTCATGATTAAATAGAGTTAAGGAAGTATTAATTCAAAGCAAAAAGGGGCTTCCACGCAGGGAACAGGGCGAGGACTTGAGCCCTGCCAGCCAGTAGGCAGATAGGCGGCTACCTGCAGCCCGGATCCTGTCTCTTGGGGCTCCCTTGCCAGCGGGGAGCGAGGGGGGTCAGGCCTCTCTTGGGTGATTTCCCCAGAAGGGGGGACGGGGTGGGGGAGCAGGCCCCACCCACCAGTAAGTGGCTGCTGATGGCTTGGGCAGTGCTTTGTAGCCCCCAGTCCCTAAGCCAGGGGCATGGAAAGGCGAACAGTGGTTCCACTGGGCCTGCACTGGGAGCGCAAGCCGGGGGGGTGTTGTGGGTGGGGGGCAAAGGCCCCTTCCATTCCTCTCTTACTTCTTACTCCACTAAACTTCAGAGGAACCAGAATATGCCCAACACCAACCCCAAAATAGAATGGGTGAGGGACCAGGCAAAAGTCCAGCCCACAGCCTGAGCTGGACACAGCAGATGGACAACCAAGTTAACCAGTGCATGTAAGACCAGAAAAACAACTGTAGAGACACGATGTCACCATGTGCACTTCTGCGCTCACCAGGCCAAGACCCGGGACTTCATTTTGGAGATATATTCAAGGAGAGCAACACACCCTCCTCTCATTACGGGAGAGGAGAGGATGACCAAAAAGTGGATATTGGGCCCCACATCTGAATCAGAGGAGATGATCTTCAAAGGCCACTCGCAGAAGCCTGAACTCCCAGAGAAACTGCTTG